>QMIH01000809.1:205353-234220 GCA_003987875.1 Clarias batrachus | reverse complement strand
TTCTGAAATCCAAGATCTCAGCCAAAAGTTCATGCAAATCTAGATGAAACTCAATGTTGTGACATTGCACAAGGGCAAAGGGAATGCACAAGATAATCCAAGCTAAAGGCAGTCTGATTAAACTTTTTTAAATGGTATTTTGGTCCGTCCACACGCCATCTGGCACATCAGGTGGCGGATACCCCCACCCTGGAGAGATATCCATTCTTTCTGTGGCAGCTCGACCCCGTTTGTCATTCACACAATATAGAAACGCCAGTTAGCTTAACCTGCATGTCTGTGACTTGTGAAAGGAAACCGGAGTACCCAGAGGAAACCCACCAAGCACGGGGAAAACATGCAAACTCCACGCACAAATCTATGGGAATCTAAACCTGAAAGTGCCAGGTGATGAAACATAGGGTGTGATTTGTTTTTTTGTTTTTTTTGTCTGGTCAGTGGTTTATTATAAACACTCTAATTATGATCATGAAGGCTCACTCACTCACTCATTCTCTGTTACGCTTTATCCTGTATACAGGGTCGGGGGAGGCCTGAAGCCTATTTCAGGTGGATGGCAGGGTGCACACTGGATGGGGTGCCAATCCATCCACCATCGCACATTATGGGCAATCTGGGAATGCTAATTAGCCTAATCTGAATGTTTCTGGACTAAGGGAGGACACAGGGTACCTGAGGGGACCGGGGAGAACATACAAACTCCATGCACACGGACCTATGGTTGGAATTTAATCAAGATTCCAAAGGTGCAAAGCAACTGTTCTAAGACACCGTGATGTCTATCATGAAGGCTGTCTTTGGAATTTCCTTTACAATTCACAGATGGTTCAAAGTTAAAAGTTCTTTAAGTGATATCCATGCTAGGCAGCGTTTTCTCACAAGCTACAGTAGCTCTGCATTCACAAGAAGAGGTCATTGACAAGAAGAGGTCATTCACAAGAGACTGAAAATAGTCGCATTTACACTTCAGRCAGATTGCTATCTTGTATGACGATAACCTATACCACGAATGTCCCCTTCCTGTGACCTTACACGCCACACACGAATTTTCTGGGGGCGGTATTTCAGGTGCAGTTCTGTCCTCCCGTCGCGTGGCGTCACTGTAACATGCTCCTCTTAGCGTGACCGAACACGTGATCAGATCGCGCGCGTGCGCGCTGTTGTTGTTGGCTGTTTACGGCAGTGCTGGTCTCGCGGCTGTGCGGCGCTGAGTGTCTCTGTGTCCGCGGTGTGAAACGGCTGCCGTAAGGGCGGTAATTATGGAACTGGAAACCGGCGCGTGTGAACCCGGGTTCGTCGGGATCAGGTTCTGTCAGGAATGGTGAGAGGATTTATATCACTGTAGCCGATTGGCTTTCATTAATGATGCGCTACTATCACAGTAATACCCAGGAGATACTCTTTAACACTTATTATTATTATCATCATCATCATCATTATTAAGAAGAAGAAATCACTAATATGGATATAATGGAAAGTTCYAGAAGAGCTGACAGAAGAACTCGCACACCAGTGATGTAGATCAATTCCACACGTGGACGAACGTTTTCCTCCTAACCAAAAGTTGTTGTTGCTCTTCTGATAAAGAAAGAAAAACCCAGACTGGTCACTGAAATCACTTTAAAACTGACAAAAATAATATAATTTWAAAAACACAAGTTAATGAACATCTACTAATAAAAATAAGACACTGCATTAGAACTGTGATTTAACAGAATGAAACTGATCTGGTCAAAAGGTCCAGGATTGTTAACTTAATGATTTGTCCCACAAGCTTTCTGAGGAGATCAGTGCAATCCAGTGATTACTGTAGATCTGAGTGAGACTCCTGCACCTGCAGGTCAACACACAACAGGTCTCTTTCCTCCTGCTTCTCCTCCTTGGTTGTCTTCTACTTCTTCATTGTTAAACGGCAGTTGGAATCCAGTAGATTACATGACCACCAACTGTACCTCCCTTGTCTTCCCGGCCTCTTAAATGCTTCGTCCCTGATCTTGTCTTGTTCTGAGTTTTGACCTCTTCATCTGCTTTTGTCACATCTACAACAGTGATATTTAAAAAAAAAAAAAAAACTATGGGTCTGTGGGACGCACATACTTTTTAAACAATGTTTTTTTTCTTTAAACAAGGTGCCCCATGATAAACAAATGAGCTGATGTTACAGAAGATTAATCAACATCTCCTGATTTGAGAATTCATCCAAGCTGGACTTTAATCAAGCAGTATTAATTACTAGTCARTGTTTGCATATTAATGTTCACATTACAGACAGCAAAAGCAGTCCTACACATACACCTCGATTTGTATATGCATACATTTTTTCTATGAAAAGTTATCACTTCTACACTCTTTCTTCTTAACTTTCTTCTTGTTTCCTCTCAGTACCACTCTGCATCTTTAGTTGGAGTTCTGTAAGTTGCAGAACTTCTGTAAAGGCAGATTGTTCACAGATGTTTTGGCCATATAGTCTAGCTTTGTTTGAGTTTTTATTCACACAGTCATTTTCAATAAGCGTGTTTTTTGGGCAAATACAACCTCAGACAACATGTGACTTTTTTCACTGTCTATTTAACAGAAATGAAGCCAAAAACAAAAATGGGGGCAATATTAAGTACCTCCTTACTGCCCCCACAGGATTAAGAAGGTAATGCAGCCAGGTTCAGCAAATCATCAGACCTTGATTAATTGATCATCAGCCAGTGTGCAGAGCTCTATAAAAGCAGAAGTTTTGGCAGTTGTTAACACAATGCTAAGAAGGAAAGACATAAGCAGTGGTCTTAAATAAGCAATTGTTGTTGCACATTAATCCAGTAAGGGTTATAAAACCCATTTCCAAACAATTGAGAGTACATCATTCTACAGTGAGACAGTTGGCAATTCTCCCAGGAGTGGACGTCTCAGTACATCCACCAAGGTCAGGCCATGCAATGCTCAAAGAAATGCAAAAAAAAAACAAGAATTATATCTCAGACACTACAGGATTCACTGAGCATGCTAAATGTAAAAGTCCATGACGGCATAATTAGAAGACTGAACACATACAGGACTTTAAGACCTCTGGAACAAATGTTCTRTGGGCAAATGAGACCAAAATGGAGTTGTCTGACCTTAAAACCCAGATCCATGTTGGGTGAAAACCAAACCGCATTTCAGCAGAAACACGTCAGACACACACTGTCAAGCACGGTAGTGGAGGTGTTGCCACAGGACTCTGGCAGTTCTTGGCTGACGCAGTGACTGCAAGGTGCCAGAGTAATCTAAAGGGCAACTGTGAAGCCATCTGTCCGACAGCTAAAGCCTGGTCGAATTTGGGTCATGCAACAGGACAATGATCTGAAACACACAAGTACAGCTACATCAGAATGGCTGAAAAATACAAACTTTGTAAAAGAATCAGGGTTTTGGAATGGCTTAGTCAAGGTCCAGATAATCAGTCTCAATGTAAGAATATCACCAAGCACTTCTGACAAGCAAATGATTCACTTAAATGAATCATAATTTGCTTTCTGTACGTTTCTTAATGCTTTTTGTATAACTCTGTGCCTTATCTTCCTTGATTTGTTCAGTTCTCACCGTACAAATCCAACCATTCTGATGCTGAACTCCTTTTTCTTGCTGTGTGTGTGTTCAAGTGAGTCATATTCACTGTGTAAAATCAGCCTGGAATCATTGAATCAGCTCTTTTCTTTTGGATCAAATTGAAACCAGGATGATTAAACGGAAACGAATATGACCATGAAAGCCAAATTGTGATTTAGCCAAAACATCTCAACACCCAGTAGTTGATAAACATGGTTCATGGATGTTCATTGAGTTTCCAGGGTTTCTCACGTTCTGCAATTCATCTTCTATACTGCTTATCCATGCACATACTCTGTTTTGCAACAAAAATTAGTTTATAGTCTGAATTTAAAATATTATAGGTCTTAAAGCACAGCATGCATATTATTTCGTTATTGATCAATTGTCAGCCATAAACATGACTGTTGTGTGTTTGTTTACAGTAACAACATGCTGTATCCAAAAGAGGACAAGGAGAACCGCATCCTCCTCTACGCTGTGAGTCACCAAAACGCAACCCTGTCTGTTTTATATCAGTAATCTTCAGATCTATTAACGTGTGTGTGTGTGTGTGTGTGTGTGTGTGTGTGTGTGTGTGTGCAGTGCAGGAACTGTGATTACCAACAGGAGGCTGACAACAGCTGCATCTATGTCAACAAAATCACACACGAAGTCGAGTGAGTACAAACACAACCTCATCAATGTCGCCAATTCTGTCACTAGATCTGAAAATGCATGAAGTTGCATAAAACAACAAGTCATAATTCTGAATACCAAAAAAAGGCGAACAGAAAACATTTACAAATGTGATAATCATCTAGTAACAATMTTGCCATTTGGATAAMTTATMTACTACTGTACAACAGTTAGTTCTGGCCGAGCAGTCTGACTGGACAAGAGGCATTCCATGAGTGCTGATAACGGACAGTAACGGCACTGAAACATTTGACTATATGTACATCACTCCACGTCACAGATATTCTACAGTTGTTAATTACACTAGGTGTCGGTCGCATCATGGGTGAATATTTGTCAGTACTGAGGAGGGAGCAGCTGCTTGCCGAAACACACATTCAAAACACAGAAGCATTAAAACCGTCTTCTTAAAACGTTTTTCATTAGAACATTGTTTTTAAGTTGTTCCGAATTGCATCTAAACTATCAGTATTCATGTATTTACAGATACAAAGCTAACGAGCTCAACACAAGGCTGAATTTCAAACTGCTCTCCAACCCCTCAAGGGGCATATTGTTGTGTATGACAGATGTTTGTAAACCCTACACAGTGTACTAGCTTTCTATTTAATGCTAATTGGTATTTAACCCAGCCAGTGGTCTCCAACCTCTTTGCACCACGGACCAGTTTTATATAAGACCGTTTCCACGACAGACGGCACTGTCGCCTTGACCCTCCAGGGTCTGGGTTCGAGTCCCGACTCTGTGTGCATGGAGTTTGCATGTTCTCCCCGTGCTTGGTGGGTTTCCTCCGGGGACTCCGGTTTCGTCCCACAGTTCAAAGACATGTAGGTTAGATTAATTGGCATTCCCAAATTGGCCGTAGTGTGTGAATGAGTGTGTATGTGTGTGTGTCTGTGCCCTGCGATGGATTGGCACCCTGTTCAGAGTGTACCCCGCCTCGTGCCCTAAGCCTCTTGGGATAGGCTCCAGGCCCCCCACGATCCTGAATACAGGATTAAGCAGTATAGATGATGAGTGAGTGAGTGAATTTTCACGGCAGTTACACTCATGTAACAAAGCATAATAAAGTGCAGAATAAATCCAACATACCATAGTGAAGAATGAGTGTGAGACCTGATTGTTTTTTTGTTTTTTTTAAACAGAGAGAAGTTTAGGAAAGAGGTACAGGTAGAAGCGAATGGGAGCTGATCTGATTTATTTTTCCAAATAAAACACTTTGTAGTGAATAAAACGGAAATACTAAATTTTTAAAAATCATAAAAAAGAATTCTGTGCGGCGGCCCAGTACCAGTCATCCACAGCCAACACATTAATTTCAGGGACAAAATGTTCACTTGCTGCCTAATGTATCCTTCTTGTTCTCATCACCTCTCAGTGGGCATAATGTTATGGCTGATCATTGTGTAACATTGTCTAAGGAGGTTATGGTTGAGGGAGTCGCAAATCAATCCCTGCTCTTCGTTATCACCCAAATTAGGATGCGTTCCCTGTTGAGTCTGGTTCCTCTCAAGATTTCTCAGGGAGTTTATCTTTGCTATCATTGCTTTGCTCATCAGGGAAAATCTTATACTTTTGGTTCGTACACATTTTATTACATTTCGTACACATTTTCATTCTTTCCTTTTTATTCTTTAAAGCTGCTTAGTGAGACTGATCTTTGTTATAAGCGCTATAAATAAAATGGACTTTTACTGGAAAACACACTATTAAAACTTGTAAGGATAGTGCCGAACCACCAACTTCACAGAAAAAAGTGGACAGTAAAAAATTCTGGAAGAAAAAAAATTAATTTGTAGCTGCATCATAAAACGTAAACAGTAAAAACACAGCTAATAGAATGTGTAATAGAAAATTAAGAGAATTTGTACATGCATAATGGGACTGAACAGTTGGAGACTGAATTTAAGTGTGCTATGCATTGTTCGTTTTTTGACGGGCAATGTAAATTACTGTTAGCAATGCATGTGATCAGTTAGTTAGTTAGTGATTTGTAGTTGACTGCATGTTGATTGTGTTTCTACAGTGAGCTCACACAGATTATCGCTGATGTGTCCCAAGATCCAACATTGCCTCGTACCGAAGATCACCCCTGCCCTAAGTAAGTGCTGCACACATACACAACAACTGGTGCACATATACATAATTAGTTAATGAAACATTACAGTGTTCAATTGAGTGAATACAGTGCCGAGTATTGTCTTGTACTGTAAGATTTTTCTTGATTCCAGGTGTGGCCACAAGGAGGCAGTGTTCTTCCAGTCACACAGCATGAAGGCTGAGGTACAGAATTTCATAACAGCTTGTACAATTACACAACAATGAAAAAGACACACCTGAAAGTTGCTGTTGTGAGGAGAACACCTCAGCATCAGGCTGCACCTGTGTTAGTATTGAACAAATGTGTTGTGAATTAATTTAAGCTTTAATGTTTGTGTTGTAGGACGCAATGAGGCTGTACTACGTGTGTACGGCTCCACACTGTGGACACAGGTGGACGGAGTGAGGGAGAGAGGTCACGAGAAAAGACATCCAGCCACTTCAGTGTGGAGTGACTGTTTATCTGTGTGTTTGTGTGTTCAGAAGTCTGAGTGTAACAATAGATGTGGACTGTAATTTTCTTATTAAATATGTTTTTTAACATTTTATGATTTGAGTTTTATATGTGAAATAACAAAGAAACATGATACAATTAAACATTTAATTTTAAGAACATTCATTTGACGTGGTCCTCGAACGTATTGGATTGGTCTAATTAGTCGATTAGTGTAATTCTTTTGACAATGGGGTTTAAGACCTCACGATGAATGAATCAGTAGATCATAATTTCACATTTAATTTCTTGATATTTGTCTCTATACAGTGAAACAAATTAGAACATTGGTGACAGACCAAATTTTTTAGGTGACCAAAAATATTGGGACAGATGATATAATACTTGGTTGTATATTCCTATATAACTCCATCAAACTGGGAAACCCCAACTGTTGCATCCTTTTTTTTACACAGAATACACAGACAGAATGTTTTATAGGTTTCTGAATCCAATTCTGCTGCCACCGTTATTGAGCGTGTTCCAGAAGCAGCCATGTAAGCCCAAAACTTAACCAACAAAAAAACACTTTTGAATTCATGAATGCTATTTTTTTGTTTTGTTTGTCATTTGTCTATTTTAAGAAAATATATCAACACAAACATTGTTAACATTGTTTAACTACAAGCTGCAAGATTAAAAACAGTAGCGCCACTTTACTCCTGGAAGAAACACAGACAACTATGTGGACCATGTGATTCAGCCACAGCACATTGGTGAAGTTGATGGTGGATTTTGTGCACAGGTGCACTGTAATGCTGGACTAGGTTGAGTCACTTGAGCGACGACTAAAGACTTATCTGGTATTTGGGTGAACCCCCTCACCAATCAATCCTTTCCAATGGTGTTTGACTGATGATGGTTGTAGTTAGTAACCTAGCGAACCAATGTAAGGATGTATTTAATGATGGAAACTCCAGAGCACTTATCTAAGTCGTTCTGGATAAGAGTGTTTGCCAAATGTCTAAATCTAAATAGGTGTGGTCCTCTTGGATACAGTAATGTGAAACTATAACACAACAGCATGCACACACTTCTGATACTATTCTTTCCATCGAACATTGTGTCAACATTTTGTGGAAGAAGTGCATACGGTGAAATGGTCAATTTAGCCATAAAATAGTTTAACGTTTAACATGTTTAAGGCTAAACACTGACTCACAGTCAGCTTTATTGCTGATTCACATTCATATGACTAGGGACACAAGAATGTGTTTAGAAATTTTGAGCAGCATGTGTGGAGTGCACTATGATGTCACACCCGAATGATTGCCAAATCATTATTTTCTTTTAAAACATAATGTATTGAATTATCGAAACTTTACACAGCATAGTCGATAGCTATAGTCGATTTACTATAGCAACTCGGGTCTGAATAATGATGACTATAACATTTAAATAAAAGTTATATTTGATTGTACTGTTTTATACTTTCATATAGTCACCTGTATAGGAGAACCTCCACAGTAGCAAGGCCTAATAATAAAAAATCCTAGGGTTTTTTTTTTTTTAGAACAAAGGAAAATGCATAATAATGAATTAATATAGTACAGTTTAATGTTGGGAGTTTCTGTGCATCCATTTATTTATAGGAGATGAGTCAGCATTTTGTAAAATCAGCAAGTTTCCCAGCACAGAGTTAGTTCCTGTTTTTAGTCAAGATGTAGGAGCTTTATATATCCTTTTCCCTCCGTAGCAGCAATCGTTTTTTTTTTTGTGTTAAAGAGACCCAAACCCTRATTGTCACTTTATAGTGTAAACCTATAGTGTTAAAGACTTAAGTACATACAAACTCAAAAACCAGTATATTTTKTAGATTATTTTGATAATGATGATGATTGGTCATGGTAATATATGGGGGTTGTTCAAGTCAAAACGGGACTTTTGATTGTGCAGAATAACAGACCGCAGTCGTTGTTGTTAGTCTTTCGCCTGCTCCTGTCCATCTGATCCAGACAGACCTTTGGCGTAGGTTTTTCTGACTCTTCCTCCCATTTTATCCGGGTTTGGGACACTTCAGTGGCTGTGCTGTGAGTTTTGGTCATTTGGCTGAGGCATTGGTTCATTTGGAAGAGTGGAGAGCCATAAAATCCAGGTTGCTTTAAGTTAAAGGCAAAAACTGCCATCAAAACAACCTGGTTTTCAGTAATTGCCAGYATTGCCACAGGCTGATTAATTTCATGACAAACCGCATTGATGCAATAATTTGTGCTAAAGGAGCCCCAACCAAGTATTGAGTGACCTCTCTACATTTAATCTTAGCACTGATGAAAATAAAAAAAATATAATAATCCATCATTATTTTCTATAATAAGTTTTTATCGATTCAGTTCAGTCTGCTTAAAGACTCGACCAATGGCTTCATTAGGTCTGATTATTCAGGGCTTATACTTAGTTTTTARMCTTGGAGAGCTAAAGAGCAGAACTCTACTGCCACTCATTGTCCGAGWGAGGAGARAAGGACRTAATTACCTACMACTTACTGGAAGACGCATGTGCCTAGACATYAAGGTAAGTTTAGGTTCTAAAAACCAATTCATGGGCAAATCTAAYTTTTAACGTAAAGCAACAGGCTAGTCAAGTTAGAGAGAGAGAGCAGGGTGAGCACATCAGAAAGTGAGGAAAAGTGCACGGAGAGCCAGGTGTGAAGATCACATTTGAATGCCCAGTTTTTATATTTATATTTAATTTTTTAATATCTGAATATCTTAAAAAGGAAAAATGTAAATTGCACATTGGCACAAAAATCATGTTAATTGCAGGTAATGTTAATATTGGTGTTAACCAAATTATATTTTAAATATTTTAAATAATAAAATAATTTTAATAATAAAAAAAATATATTACTATTAATAGCACAGCGTTATACATGTTACATTGTCATATAGGGCTGCATGAGCCCTCTTAAAGGTCTGAACCTGGACTTTGAAGTCAAATTTTACCTGCCATGTACTGTACACAAACTTACACAGTATGATCATCTCATCTCATATTCTATACCAATCCATCACAGGGCACACACATACACTCACTCATACACTACGGCTAATTTGGGAACCCCAATTAACCTAACCTACATGTCTTTGGACTGTGGGWGGAAACCGAAGTACCCGGAGGAAACCCACCAAGCACAGGGAGAACATGCACCTCCATGCACACAGAGACGGGAATCAAACCCGGACCCTGGAGGTGCAAGGCGACAGTGCTAACCGCTACACCACCATGCCGCCTTGCACAGTATGCAGYGACATTCTTAAATGACTGTCTGTAATTAATGATAGCAAATATTATAATATGATTTTTTATTCATGATTTTCATTCGCACTTTAAAACATGGACAATGACAGTGTTGCCGACACACACATCACTTTATTTCTTACCTCATGTTCCACTCRTACTGTGTTGTCATACCTACAGTACATGCCATGTCTTACTTACTATATTGCACTTTCTGCACATTCACATTCTTCACATCCTTATAAGCGTATATGTTTACTTTATACATTTTTATATTTTTCTATTTATTTTGTAACTTTTGTAAAAAAACTTTTTTACATTCACATTTCTCTCAGTGCAATTTTRCATGAGAGATTTTAAAAAAGGAAGAAAGGAGGAAATCTGCAGTATTCGTGTTTATATACGAACTAGTATTATTAGCTTAAATGCTAGCTTTCCGTTTACAGAAGATTTGGCGGTTACTTGAGTGAACTCCACACAGTGTGAAGTGATGGAGACAAGTCTCCTGTGTCCCCAGTGTCAATCACAATTCCGCTCAATACACTGCGTGTCCTCACAGCGACAATTCCGTCCTGAGTCAGTCCTGAGTGTGTGTGTGTGTGTGTGTGTGTAATGATGCGGACTCTCTCACGCGGAAATTCCACGAGGAAATGCTGAAACATGTCCACCCTCAGCAAACATGCTCTAACCTGCGCAGTTCGTGGTTTAGAATTGTTCTCGTTCTTCGTGCCTGAACACGGACACACACACACACACACACACACACACAGTGAGACGTACACGAACATGACAGGAACAGGTGAACACAGTACAGGTGAGAGAGGCACTGGATTTTATACATAGATGTGTGTGGGTGTGTGTGTGTGTGTGTGAATCTTTCTCTGTAGTGTTTATCAGTGTATTTATTACTCAGCAGCATGTTCTGTGAGAAGCACAATTCTAATTCTATTTTTTTTTTTTATCCGATGGTAATCTAAAGGAACACTGCTAGATTAGCCAGACTTGTTTTTGTTGCTTGCCAGAGGTTGCTAGGAGAGAACACCATGAATTTACAGCACATGAAGTTTGCACCATGTTTTCAGCTGCAGGAAGTGTGATAAGAAATATATATATCTTTTTTCTTTTTTTTTCACCAACAAGCATGGGATTGTAAATAACAATAACTACACGTTGTTAATTCTATGTGGTTGTTATGAACATATTTTTAATCAATCTTATTTATCACATTCATTTTCTTGGTATTTATTTGATGGGAACAGATGGGAACGTGATTTTTCTTAACAAAAACAGGCCTATATACGATTGTTAACTTGTAAGTTAAYTTGTAATTTCAGTAATGAGCTACTAAACTGATAATCTTGCCATTAGTGCCAAATCTGTAGTACACTTTTTTTTTTAGACATGTAAAAATAATATGTTATAATATAACCTTGTTCCACTGGTGTAAAACATCCTAGTTGGTTCGAAGTATTCTTGAATTCTTATAGTTACTGTATTTGTCTCTATCAATGAGAATGTTTGGTACAGCAACTGAAAAACAGGTAAGCCTGTAAAAAAATGTCATCGTTGGTCTAAAAATTCCGGATCTATTTAAACGATTATTGCAAACTTTTAAATAATGTTAATTATATAAATCTGTACTGGGAAAGGCACTGGTAGCTCGGTGGTAGGTGTTTCTCCTTCCCATGCAGAAGGCCTATGTTTGATTCCAAGCCAGTGCCCAAACTCCAGCCACTGGATGCAGTGCCAGTCCCAAGTCCAGATAAAATGGGAGGGATGCATCAGGAAGGGCATTTGGTGTAAAACCAAACCTGTGCGAACCGGATGGTCTGCTGTGGTGACCCCTTGCTGGGGGGTCATCAATGTAAATCTGTATTGGGAGATCTGTAAAATGTATTTTGAGTGAGTGAACAACAACTCTCTGAGCTCTCTTAATTAATAATTAGTTAAAACAGATAATATATTTATTTTGATCAATCCAATCAGTTAAATCTTAACGGTAACTCTAGAATATAGGTAGTTTAGAGATTTAAAATAGGTTTTTATATTTTGGCTTTCTCTGCAAAACTTCTGGGATCTTCCTCAAACATACAAAGTTTCTTAAAATTGTTCTTTAAAAAATCCTATATGTCTTTTAACTTTGAGAATGTTGTTGGCAAAAATGCGACATTGAATGAACAAATTTCATGCAAAATCAACAAAATGCGTTGCATCCATAAGGATGTCAAGTGATCAGTAAAGCAAAACTGCCACTCCAGTTTCCAGTATAAACGTTGAACGTTAACAACCTTTGTTGGTAAAGTGCTGGCCTCAACTACCTCACTCAAACTGAAACTGATAGAGGATACGGCTGATGCTTGTAACCTGAACTTAACAATCTTTGTGGTTAAACAGGTATTTTGTGCAACAAAAACACTTCTTTCCTTATTCCAGTTTGCTTTTGCTCAGTATTGCTCACTACAAGAACACAATCAATACATGAGTTTGCTATCATGTATATTTATTAAAGCTTAAAAAAACATACAGTCAACTGAATATTTAAATTCTCACAAACAGTAATGCAGGCTGATTGATACATTTTGATAAAACTGTAAAAGGTGGATTTATAGCATTTTGTTAAATTATAYGAAAAAAGGWTATTTTAAAATATTTTGAAATTATATTTGGGCATTTGTGCTTTAATACCCTTGTGACTCAAATAAACCATGCAGAAAATATTCTCTATCAGTTTGTAATAATGTATAAATGTTTTCCCAAATGCTTTTCCTCAAATTGCTGTGAAACTCATCTTTGATTCACACACATTTACCAGAGRTGTCTCTCTTGTGTGCAGTGACGGTGGTCCCCCGCAGTGCTTGGAAGGCAGTGGATGTGCAGATCAGAGAAAGATTACAYAAACCTGCTGAAAAGCTTATTATCCATCACACAGCCATGTGGAGCTGCTGGAGTCACACAAAAAGCATTGCACAGCTAGTACACATTCAGCAAATACACATCCATGAGCGGAATTTCACAGACATCGGCTACAAGTTAGTGAATATTGTCATGACTAACCTTTCTGTATAACAGTGATGTTTCTCTTCAGCTTTACAAACACCGGGCATTTTAATGAACATTTTTAATTGTTAWTGTTTCTATTGTCTGTAATGACTTCAACACTGTATYTTTAATCAGAGCAGATATGTAGAACACTGTGTGTGTATAAGCTGTTCTCTAATGTTTAAATCATTACAATCGAATGATCTGTGAGGTTAACTGTTTTTTTGTTTTTGTTTTTAATGTACAGCTTTTTGGTGGACCAGACTGGTGTGGTGTATGAAGGCCGTGGCTGGGGTATCATAGGAGCACATGCAAAGTTACATAACCATAAYTCTGTTGGTGTTGCTTTTATGGGCAACTTCAATGGTGAGAGCATACATCTGGCATAATGACACACACATCCACTCATATGTTTAATTTAGTTTTATCATTCAGGTGTTTCATTTGCGTGATTTCCCTCTCCTCAGATGAGTCACCGAGCTTGCAGGCTTTGTCAGCTGTGCGTGMTTTGATCCGGCATGGAGTAGCCGAGGGATATTTACAGCCCAACTTCATGATTTTGGGACACAGAGACGTTGCAGATACACAATGTCCGGGAGAGAAGCTGTATTCCTCACTACACAAACTCAAGACCCCAATAAATCACACATTATGAATGTTTCGTTGTGAGACTAATGTTTTAATAGTGTCGGTTTTATGATTTTGGGGCAGTCTGYACAAACTATATTTTGTCATTTCATGAAGTTCATTCATTCATACTGCTTACATGACTTCATCCCATAGATTACTGACACAGGATCATGAGGGGCCTGGAGAGTATCCCAGGAGACTTGGGKCACAAGGCGGGGTACCCCCTGGACAGAGTGGAAGTCTATTGCAGGGGACACACACATACACTGCAGGCAATTTGGGAATGCCAATTAACCTAATCTGCACGTCTGTAGACWGTGGGAGGAAACTGGAATATCTGGAGGAAACCCACCAAGCTCAGGGAGAACATGCAAACTCCATGCACACAGACCCAAGCTGGGAATCAAACCCTCAGCCCTGAAGGTGCAAGGCCACAGTGATAAAAACTATTGCACTATGCCAATAGTTACAAGTTTGTCCTAACSTCCTGTCAGCACCAAATCCTATAAATAAATAAATCTAATTTAATGACCGATCATCAGAGGGCCCTAGGCAAAATTTTGTAGGAGCCCTCTCCACCTAAARTTCACCACCATTATTATAAATTWAAAAAACTTTGGTTCCCCCTCCTGCCTGTTGGAAGGCAGCACTCYTGCCTCTACATATAATTAGATACACTTAGATGATGTTTTCATACCAGTGAAACACAAATAAATTAGGGATTGTGATTGACCACAGGYACAGGAAAATCATGTTGTTGTTGTTGTTGTTGTTGTTGTTTTTCTCAGTTTGACAGTGACCTCTAGTGTTTATAAGCATTAAAAGAATCACTTCCTGAAAGCATCTAAAAATAATGCCCTTGAACGTGAACAAGCAACTCTTAACTGCAGTTGGCATCACGTGACAGATGAAACCAACATCTAACTTTCTGGTCATGCACACCATCAGCATGTTCAATAAGAAAAGGGAACTGCAGATAGCACAAAGGAGAAAGTACTTGGTGCACTGTAAAATATACTATAGTGGTGCATCATTTTTGCATTCGTATAACTGTAAATAAACCCAGAAACCGTTTTGCTGTTATAATCTTAGTTTTAGAGAGTCCACATACACACAGTGAGGTAAGACTATGATGTGGCGTTCAAAAGTCCATGTTGAAAACCTGAGGTTTTTATTCACATACTGTAAAAACTGTTTTTTTTTTTTTTAAGTTAATGGTTAATATATTGCATACTTAATGTTCAAGGATCGGTACATCCATACTTAAATGTATGCAAGTTTGTGACGTCCTCCTTGTTAACTGTTTTGTACAAAGTGGAGTGGACAATGATGCCATTTTTAAACCTTGTAAGGCAATACAGGAAGAGACTTAGTTCTGTAATTCTTATAAGTGGCAGTGTCATGAAATATTGGTTTTTAAATCAGGGTTTTCAGTTTAAAAAAAAAAAAAAAGTTCCTGTATGCTTGAGTGCAAAATATCCCTTATTACATACATTGTTCTTTTTATACAGTGATCTTAGTGCATTATTTACTATTACTAGGTGGCATTATAATTAAATAAAAAWATATTCATTAAAAAAATAATTTAGTCCGGAAACAGACACAAGTAAATACGCTGACTAAACAAATCAATTACTAGATGATGAAAACAAGCATCTGGTACCTCACCTAATGTTAACATTCTTGTTTAACAGCGACTGCAACCCTGGCATGAAGTTCTTTAACTGTGTTAAATAAAATGGATTTRCAGGAGGACCTTTATGAAATTTAAATAAWTCACCTCACCAGCCTTTTAGTCGAATCATTAGATAACAGTGGATTTCCCCTTTAATTKTTACATTTTTATTAGTGCTAAGCTTGATTCCTTTACACTTGCATCCAAGCTTAAGACAATCTGCAAAACTGCAGCTACACTCTAAAAATACATGTGTTAAAAACAACAGAGGATGTTATCATATTGAACACCGGGCGTGTGGTCAAATTTTTAACATTAATAGCCAATGTGTTATAAGATGTGACAGCTACGCTTGTATTTTAACATGCTAACTCAACAGATGAACATGTATGTCATTTCAATTTGTCATTAATTTGATTTCTTATGAAGATTATATACAGTAGGACCAAATGTCAAATATAAAGTTAAAAGTTATTTACTGAAYAATATCATTCCTTAATATGAATCATTTCCTTCAGTTTGATGTGTTGGTTGTCTAAGATGCTTTTCAGCTCTCTGTAACTGTAAAGATAACTATTTAAATTCTTGTCTACTTTCTCTCAGCTTGAGCTAGTCTGAAATTCCTTATTAAATCTCGCTCAACATTATGTACCTAACTGCACTACCACAATTCACTTGTTATATTTTTTTCTGAATTTCATTGAAAGCTCTATGCACTGTTCTCTGTAAAGTTTCCAGGAGATCAGCAGTATGCCCTGTCATAGGTAGCAATTTTTTTCCATTTCTGATTTTTTTTTTTATGTAAACATTAAAGTTATTGGTCTGTATCTGCATGATTTTATACATGTTCCTATTGAAGTGCTTAGTAATTGCAGCTGATAAACAGCAGCATTTAAGATGATTTGTTAATGTTTTAAAATGATATCAAAATGAAATAAAAATGCATAAGGCCAGTGCAAGGATTTGACTGACTTTGACAAGTGCCAGATTGTGATGGCTAGATGACTGGCTTTAGAGTATTCCAGAAACTGCACTTTTTGTGGAGTGTTCCTGGTATGCAGTGGTTAACACCAAACTTTTGCATGGGTATACTGTCTGGGTGAATCCTACAGAAGAGCTGTACTAGCACAAATTGCTGCAAAAGTGAATGTTGGCTAAGATAGAAAGAGCATGCAGTGCACATCTTTGTTGTGTATGGGGCGATGTAGCAGTAGACCAGTCAGGGTGCTGACCTGTGTCCACCACCAAAAATGGAAAATAGAGCAATGGAAGAAGGTGGCCTGGTCTGATCAATTACATTTTTCTTTTCTTGTCATGTTGATGCCCATGTGTGTGTCACTTACCTAGGAAAGAGAAGACATTGGGATGCACGATGGGATGTAGGCAAGCCGATGGAGGCAGCGTGTGCTTGAAAACCTTAGGTCCTGCCTGCAATTCACACAGATGTTACTTTGACATGTACCTAAATGTTGTTGCTGACCAAGTACACTCCTTCATGATAACGGCATTCCTTGATAGCAGAGGCCTCTTTCAGGAGGATAATGTGCCCTGTGTCTCACTGCAAAAAATGGTTCAAGAATGGTTTGGGGAACATAACAAATCCTGCAGTTCAAGGTGTTGACTTCACTTTCAATTTCCCCAGATCTCAGTCTGATTGAGCATGTGTGGGATGTGTTGAACTAGCAAGTCTGAGGAGGACCTACAATATATGGACAAAAGTATTTGGCAAAGCCTGTTAATGATTGAATTCACAGTGTTTCAGTCAGGCTCCCTATCCCCAGTGAAGGGCAATCTTAATGCTTCAGCATACCAAGACATCTTGGAAACTGCTATGATTCCCACGATCGTAACAGTTTGTGGAAGGCCCTTTTCTATTTCAACATCACTGTGCTCTAGGGCACAAAGCAAGAAATGGGCCCCTGAGTCGTACTGTGGTAAAGTGTTATCCAYGAATGAGGAATATGACCGTGGAATTAAATATGGCTAAAATTAAGTTTGGTGTGGAAGAACTTGACTGGCCCGCACAGAGCCATGAGGAGATTGTGAGTTCTCGCCCAACATCAGTGCCTGACCTCATACTGTAAATGCTGTACAGAATGACTGGGCATGAATTCCCACAGAAACACTTCAAAGTCTTGTGGACAGCCTACCAATAACAGTGGAAGCTGCAAAAGGGGGACCAAGGATATGTATTTGGATACAATGTCATTGCAGGTTTTGCCAAATACTTTTGTCCATATAATTTTTTTTTATGATTTCTGTTAGGCGGTTTTAATGTAAAGGCTGATCGGAGTATTTATAATTTCGGCTGTGGGTGTGGGGAGGGGCGCGATGTCAGGCGGGGCGGGGAATGATTGTACTGGGGTTGATGAGGTTGTACTAGCTGAGAAGTTTTAAAGTCCAGCTTCTCAGTTGATTCACCAGTTGTAGAGAGGCAGCATCAGACATACCCCACGCGCGCGCGAGTGCGCGCGCACGACTCGGATTTCGGTGTGTAAAAGTTTTCCTCGTCGTGGTTGCGCGCGCTGTAATGTTGGAGGAGCCGCAATCCGCGGGTGAAGCAGAGAACACGTCCTCCTCATCCTCCTCATCCTCCTCCTCCTTCAGCATCAGCAGGCTGTTAGTGCCGCGCGACAAGCGCGTGACAGGAGTGCAGCGTCAAGGCAGAGAAGGAGGGAGAGAAGGACCGGTGAAGGAGGAGAATGAGGAGGAGGAGGAGGAGGAAGAAGAGAAACCTCCGTTCAGCTACAACGCGCTCATTATGATGGCGATCCTGCAGAGTCCTCAGCGCCGCCTCGCGCTTAGCGGCATTTATCGATTTATCACGGAAAACTTTCCGTACTACCGCAAGCGGAACCGGCGCGGCTGGCAGAACTCCATCCGCCACAACCTGAGTCTGAACCGGAGCTTCATCAAAGTCCCGCGTGGCCGCGACGAGCCGGGGAAAGGCAGCTACTGGACGCTCGCGCCGTCCGGCGGAGACCTCCCCATCTGCACGCGCAACCTGCAGCGACGGCGCGCGCGCTCCGACCCGAGACGGGACACCCCGTCGCATCACGGGCTGCCCGGCTCATTGTCCTGGCCTGTACCGGGGCCGCTTTCCGCATTTCAGCTCCAACTCGCACCTCAGCAATATCAGCTACTTTACAGAACGCACCACGCTCCTTCTGGCTTCAAGCACAATCTAAACCTAAACGCACCTTCATCCTCCTCATCCTCTGGCTCAGGGGCAGCTCCCGCCTGCTCTTTCCCTCGGTGTCACCCTCCTGCACAGCCTCCACACCTACTGCCCCTCTAACCTCAGCACTGCCTGATGCGCTTTGTAGGGAAAAAACTATTTGTATGTTACATTTATTATTATTATTATTATTATTATTATTATTAAAGTGTTATAAAACCACCTGACTGAAATACTGAACACCTTATAGTGTTTACTACTAAAATGTATACATGTTATTTAGCCATAAGTTCATGTTATCCATTTATCTGTTTTTTTTTTTCATTCTACATTTCTTTTGGTTTCTTTTGCTTGTTTCTATCCTAAGCTTTTGTCACTTTGCCACAAATAAAATTGCACATCAAGGCTCACTGCAATTAACTTAATTTCATTCGTGAGTTCTTTTAAGCTTGTAATTTATCTGCTTTAATTATATGCTTCATATATATCTTGTAGTTTATTTTATTAGCATTGCACTAGTAACTTCTGGTCAGTTCTCTCATTACCCTGTGTATATATACTGACTGCATGTGAGATATACAGTGTGCAATTACATCTACAACCTGTCACAAGCAGGTTAGTCAAAAATGATGATATGATGAATGCAGCATGTTATCAGAAAATTCTGGCAGACAATTTGGATTCTACAGCACGAGAGCTGCACATGGGACGTTCCTGGGATGGGATGGCATGGCATGGGATGTTCCACCATGACAATGATCTAAAGCAAAGGGCCAAGTTGACACTCGAATGGCTCCTGACCGCAATAACATTAAGTCACTTTGGGGAGATTTGAGTTGAACGGGGAGTTCAAAGAGTATCAAAGATAAACCAAAAAATTTACAGGAAGCATTTTTGCCAAGAACAATTGGCAGCGATATCACCTGAGAGAATTAAGAATCTCACACACAATTAGGGTGCATGCCATCATTGATGCTAAAGGAGGTAATTCACAAAATTAATAACTAAAGGTATTCAAGCTTTTGAAAAGGGATTATTTCATAATTTCCATAATTTTCTTTATCGTCATGTTTTGGTTGATGATATTGCCATTGCTCATGCCTTACATGAGCTTGAGTCCTGTAAGAAATAAAATACATTTGTTTTGCCTTCTCACTAATGTTTTCTTTAAAAATTGGTGTGCATCTTGCAAATTCTCGCAAGCTATGCAAACTTTTGAGCACAACTGTATATAACTACTGTACATTCATTACTGATCAAAAGTTTACTTTATTCAGCTCTATGGTTATTCCTGCTTTTTTTTTTTTTATCTCTGTCTACATTGTAAAGCAATGCTAAAGATGTTCAAAATATGCAATAATCTCCTTTGAGTTAATGTTGAGATGTATCTGCTACTTATAATTTGTAAAGTTTTCATAATGGCTCTAATCCGAAGTGCTGTTAATTGGTGATCATTTCAGGATGGTAATTTTAAATGAACTTCTCCTCTACAGCATAGGTAAATTTTGGTATTGTCTTAATGCAAATTAACTAGACAATACTGTTCTTGCAAGAAATATCCCATAGGTTTTTGAGGATGCTAAGAACCTCATATAGTTGCAAGCAGTAATGAGCAGGCCCAAGCACCTGTGCTATCGCCACCTGGATGCACCACAAAACCTGTGAATCTTTTGGGCATGTTAAAACCTCCAAAAAGACAATGCTACTCGGGTGCACCACACAACCTGTGTGCCTTTTGAGCACGTATTGACCTCTAAAAAGCCCCGGATGCTGATGTCACTGAATATGACATGTTTTTAAGGTATTGTCACGGCTGGATGTGTCTTTCTAATGCGCCTGGGCGGCGATGGCGCAGGTACTTGGGCCGAACATCGCTGCTTCTGTATGTGTAGGATATGTGTAGGATATGTCAACCTCCTGCTGAGTTGAGCCCATGACATGCATAGTGAAAGAAGTATATATAGTATAGAAGTATATATTACTTCTAGTAATATCTAGAAGTATAGTGAGAATGTCATAGTGCTTGGGTGCCATTTATGACTATTACAACAAGTTAATCCAGGCGATGGTGATAGTGTCATAGTCATATCTTCACCATTCTGATATCATAGTGCTTGGGCCCTAAATATAAACTTTTTTTTAATTTTTTTTTTTACGAAAAGTAACGTAGTGTAGTGGTGTTATGTGGTAGAACATTAAACATTAAAGATATGCAGATAGCAGCAGACCTGTGCAGAATTAAAGAGGCAGTGTAAAAACATTATCAACATGGACCTGCATTGCAGGGGATCAGCTGGAGTTATACTTGTTCAGAGAACTTACTTATGTATTACGCATGATACAGTCACTTTTGTAGTCAATTTTAAAGATTTGTAAGGGTAAATAAAACAAACCTTAAATATTATTTTAAATACTGCATGACTCTGTAGTTATGACCTTTTAATTGCAATGTTTATCTTTCCCACAAATATTAGTTTTCAAATTAATAATAATAGTCATGTGTAGCCTGGAGCCCATGCCAGGGAACTCAGGGCATGAGGCAGGGGGCATGCCAAAACGTAGCAGGGCACAGCTGCACATGAGCAAATAGGAAACACAAATCAGTCTACACCAGATGCCTTTGGAAACCAGAGCACAGAAACCCACAATCCTGGAGGTATGAGGCAACAGTACTGACCTCAGAGACACCATGCCCCCATTGTGCAAATTGTTTATTTTATTTGAGTGTTTAGGAGTAACTGCTTTATTGTGAGCATGTTTGCCTCTGCCTGACACCACAAACARGTGGATTTCCTCSAGGCACTCCGGTGTCCTCCCACAGTCCAAARACATGCAGATTAAGTTAACTGGCGTTCCCAAATTGCCTGTAGTGTGTGAATGTGAATGTTGACCGGAGGTGCTACCACTGTCATAAAAATGAAAATAAATACAATGATCACCATTGGACATACATGGACGGATGGGCACATACTGTAGGACATAATAGATATAATACTAAGGTCAGAAAATGGCGAGACATCTCTTCATTATAGACTAATACAGAAACCCCTTAATAAAAATGCAAAGATAACACAAAGGTAATTTCTCACAAAYTGTTTCTCTAAATGTARTGGRAAAGGGGGCAAAGGGGCTTGCSCCRTCAAAATCAACCTTTCCCCCACTTTTTTGTATGAGCTGTCTCTCTCTCACTCATGTCTCACTTTCTCCCTTTTTGTTTWWWAAAAAACATTAAATATAAAGATGATTTTAAAAGGTGAATGAAAAAGGAGTGAGTGGTGAGCAGTTAATTKCTCTTTTATCAACTGTAAWWCATCTTSCGCCCTGGTGTGCAGCCTTCCCTCTGCCCTAYTGTGATGCCTGCGTGCAATACATCAATATTCCTTCATCATAATATATGACATTAGCAGGATGTTAATACAGGAATATGTTAAARTTAATTCTATTCAGGGAAGAGAACACATGAATCATTTTTATATTTATATCTGGGGTGGCTTTTATAATTGTGCTAGGATGGTTTATTCTCTTAAATTCTGTGGAAGCAGTAAGTGGGTACTTAGTAAATGAGGCCCAAACAAACGAGAAAATAATATACAAAGTGTGTTCGAGTCCAAACTTTTCTTGAAATTTCTCGTGGACGAAGGCCGAAAACCATTGTAGGCCCTCGAAAAAAAAACGCTAACCCGCTGATCCGGAAGTATTTTGCATTGAGGCGGTTTAGAACCGGAAGTAGCGCCATTGCCAACGACGTTCAGTCGGCGTGTTAGCAGATCGKCTATTTGCTTTATCCGTCAGAGTTGTAACAGAGGATTAAACAAAAATGTAAGTGCTTTTTCTCCCTTTTCTCACAGGCACAGTGCGGCATGCATCATTCTGAGAGTGGTTTGAAAGAAGCGGTGGATATCACATTAAGTTTGTAGCAACTATGTAGGCTGTGTGTAACAACATGGCTAGTTTTGTATTGTTTAAATGGTTTAGAAATGCTAATCAGAGCATGTTAAATAATCGTGAATAGATACGGGTTCATTGTGGTTTATTACTGATTGGATATTTACTGGGTAAAATTTATAGATTATTGGCAGTTAATTTCTTCATTCATTCATTCATTCAAGACCGTAATCAGCATCAGCAAGTAACTCTCTAGTTAGGTGTGTGTATATATATATATATATATATATATAGGAAAATAACTTGCTTTTCTCACTGTATTATTATTTGCATCATTTACATTACCTCATTATTTAAACCTCGAAGTGTATTTGAATTAAGTTCTTGCCTCTTAGAAGTTTTAAAATAAAAGGCCTCCACATGGCATATGAGAAAAAAAAGACCCTTATTTGATATCAGTAACTAAATCTCACACTGCCATTGAACCTGCGTATATGTGTAATTTTATTGTGGTGCTGTTGTTTTGTAGGAGTCTTTTGAACAAACCAAAATCAGAGATGACCCCTGAGGAGCTGCAGAAACGTGAGGAAGAAGAGTTCAACACCGGGCCGCTGTCYGTCCTCACRCAGTCCGTCAAGAACAACACTCAGGTGCTCATCAACTGCCGCAACAACAAGAAGCTGCTGGGTCGAGTCAAAGCCTTCGACAGGTAATAAAGGGGCGTCGTGATCTTACACCACTGAGTACAGCACTCGATGTCCACACTAACTGCACTCACTGCCAGTGTGGAGTGTGTCTTGCTGTAAGATGCATGTAACATGTTCTCATATTTACAGTACTATGCACAGACTTGAACCACCTCTAATTAATTTATATCAAACAAAATGTAGTTTTAAATAAAATAACAGGTTACAAGATGTATAAAGATCCACAAAAAAAAAAAAAATCCACAGCCTCAACAGCAACCTCATTTCCCTTCTCATCTGTTCCAACTACTCAGCATTCAGCATCACCAGTATACTAATCACCGGCCTGATCATCTGTCATCTGCACCTGTTTCTCMCTGGTTCATGCCTTACWTTAGATGTTTATTATGCTTGAATGATTCATAGGTCACAAACAAAAAACATTCCTCTGAAACTATTAAGGTCTAGGAATTGGACTGAAAATGAGAGCCGAAAAAGTCTTTCAGGAATCYTGGAGAACTATTCCTCAAGACTAGATTAAATGTACAATAATGTCTGGCTCTTTGGAAGCAAGTTATGAAAAGATGATGAGTGATTATACTCCATGATGTATATAATTTAAACATAAATATTTCAGGGTATGATTTCCACAAGCAWCACATATGACAGAAATAGGCTGCTTCCTAACTTATCATGACTGTCACGGTTCACCTTTAAATTTTCATATACATGTACAACATATATTGATTTCAGCAACAGCAGCAAGCGACAAAGTTATCGTGTGACAAAAGACAAAACATCACAAGTGAATTGATGTTTCTTAATTGGATACAATGTGGTAAAGCAACAAATCCAAACAAGCAGCTTGAATGACTCCCCAGACCAATCCCATGGCATGTGTGGTCTGACGTTTTAAGGCATGTAAGGTCTTACTTGCAGTTACTTYCTATTTACTGTTTAATGATGAGATAAAACCGGTGGTATTTTTTTTTTATCCTGCCATATGCTTCTCATTCAATGTGTAATGAGACATTACAAGGGGGAATAAAGTTTGGAAGGACATGTCAGATCATTGTTACACATTGAGTAATTACAGTTAGCATGCTTTGCAGATCTGCTGACAATGGATATTTTCCTCATGTAACTGTCATAGCCGTAATATTATATATAAAGGGCAGCACCTTTTGTGTAGTATGTAATCTCCTCCATCTTGATGAATGACTAACAAGCTTAAGTAATATGCTACTATAAGTGACTGTGTTTGAGAGTGGTGCACTGTTTTAAAAAGACTTACAGCATGCAAGTAGAACTGATGTACTGCCCCTGTTTATCTACTACTGAGTCTATTTCCATCATGTCATCTCCTTCACTCCATCTGCTTTGTTGGAGTGTACATCTTTCTATATGTTTGTCTATATTGTTTAAGTCCTTGCATGATCTTACACTTTATGTTTTTTGTGTAGACACTGTAACATGGTCCTGGAAAATGTAAAGGAGATGTGGACAGAGGTGCCCAAGAGTGGAAAGGGAAAGAAGAAGTCCAAACCAGTGAATAAAGATCGCTACATCTCCAAGATGTTTCTGAGAGGAGATTCTGTCATTGTGGTGCTGAGGAATCCACTGATCACCGGCAAATAACTTGTACACACTCTGATACATGTAAACACACACACATACACACATACACACACACAATGGTGGCTTGCTCTCAGTGAGAGACTTGGTGTTTAACAGCAGTACTGATTGTGTCCCTTTGACTGGCTTGTGTTCTGAATAAATGTTTTGTATTTACAGTCACTTCCTGTTTGCTTTTCTCTTCACTGCCTATTCGTACTGCACATAAATCACCACTTGTCAATTATGTTCCCTATCCATAACTTCTATTTTCCTGATTTAAGGCACTTAGTGATAAAAATATATTTTATGTCTGGTCAAGTTTTCACTTTCTAAAACCTGTCCAAGTGTCTTCCCAAATAATAAAAAAAAGTCAGTCTGTCTGGTGCATCAGGTCTAAAGTGTGGAATATGACAATACTAAAATGTCATTTTATAAACCATTTAAAAGTAAAATTATTTGATTCAATGTCATGAAACATTGAAAATGCTACTTAAGTATTTAAAGTTTTTTTTATTTCCTTTTAAATATTTCATAAAATAAATGTCACAAAATATCCTGAAATAGACAAATGTTGAAATACATAAATCTCTAAACTAAGAAAAAATTAAATAGTAATAAAATACATTGTTTTTAAATGTCAGTTTCAATGTGTAAGTAATTTTCCTTTTAACGAATCACTTAATGATTTGTTTAATATTGCCATATTATAATTAACTTGTCAAATTGTCTAATCAAATTGTCAAATTAATGTACTCACTACAGTTTACTAGAATTTAACCATGCATTTTTTTTCTAGCATAAGTAGAAACTAGATTGACCTAGATTTTTATAAACGTCTTTATAGGTTAAATACTAACAGTTTCTGGGTGCAGATGAATAAAAATGGTGATGGAGTTTCATATCGCTTTAAGAAACCTGGAGAAGCCAAGTGTCTGTTGAGTTTGTGCTAACTAGAATTCAACAGAAAAGCAATAAAGAGAATAAAGTCATATTATTGATCGCCAAATAGTTACTTTGGTTGCTATGGCAATACATGGTCGTTATATCCGCAGTACAGAAAAAAGTTGGTCCTTGCACCGCTAGGGTTAACATTYAATTTCCTCCTCGGGTCCGTGTGCATGTTTTTTTCATGTTCTCCCTACGCTCGGTGGACTTCTTCTGGGTAAACCAGTCTCCTCCACCAAACCAAAGATATGTAGATTAAGCTAAATCACATTTCCAAATTGTCCTTAGTGTAAGCGTGTGTGTGCTTGTGTCCTGAGATGGATTGGCACTCATCCATTGTGTACCCTGCCTCGTGTCTGGGAAAGCCTACAGGTTAAGAGTTATAATGAGCGAGTGAGAAAGATGTCTGTGCAAAAAAAAAATTACATGAAATTACAGAATAGTTGCAGAACTAGAACAAGTTGCAACAGACATTGACAGCAACCAGGAGATCCTGATCCTGATAGCAGTAGTGCAATAAACAAGGTATTCATTCTGATGGCCTCTGAGTGGAGGGGTACTTAAAATGCTGTGGCAATTGAAAAAGCATGGTTTCACCAAAGTATAAGATTTTCAGCTGTTCCAGAATCTCTAACAGTGCCCCTGACAGATAGTGACGTATGCCTTATATTTACCATGGGAAGAGCTGTTCATGAGCTGCTTATTGAGGTCCTTGGCATTCCAATAGTGGYGATCCTCCCAAGAACAGAACACTAGCCACAAACTAACAGAATGACCCTAGTAGTCTGCTGCACACACTGAGGGATGTTGTTGTTGTTAGTCTTTCGGCTGCTCCTGTAACGGGGTCACCGCAGTGGATCATCCAATCCGCACAACAACTTGGCTGAGGTGTGAGAGCTTAGCATTATTAGAAGAAAGAGCCAATTCCATTTTGAGAGGAYTGTATAAGCTTGGGTCACAGATGTCATAGCCAAATTGCTGTTGATCAGTCAGAGCAGCACTATCTAACTTTGTGTATCTTTGATCCTCRCRTATTGAGAAGAATATCTGTGCCCTCACTCTTTCCCTGGTTGGTACCTGGTATTTACTAGACAGTGGATGCAAATCGGTAATGACTAAAGCAAAGGTGGAAAAATCCTTGTTTGTTGTACGAACAGAACAGTACTGCAACTAAGGAGAGCAACCAGTGTTGGGGTGTGAAGCAAATCACTTTGTACAGACATACAAGGATTACGTTACGATTTCATGCAGTCCAGTATTACTCAACACTTTAAAACAGTGCTTTTAAACTTTGTTTAGTCTAAGGCTCATTTCGTGTAAAATCTCAGAGCAACCCTCTGAAGCAGTTAACTAAGTCACTGATTGGAACGGAATTCATTTTGAASTCTAGAATTTATGAAACATATATCATTTTATGAAATTTGGTCAAAGCAGAAAAAGAATKACAAGTTAGAGACAATTGGCAAGTGTTGGATGTGCCTCTATTTGCTCTAGTTAATCTTGGTGGCTCASAGGGTTAAGGCACTGAGTTACTGATCAGAAGGTCAGTGGATTGGACCCCAATCATGTCCCAAATGTCAATCTGCCTTATTAAATCCTCTACTAAACAAACAAATCCTCTACCTGTGGTATTATTGCAAGTTGGTTTCACTACATAGAGAGTCAATTCTGGATATCAAGCCAACTGGCTGTATCCCAAAGTAAATATTACAGTACTTCAAACAAAAGGGTGGGACAATATGAACTGGCTGAATGCACAAATCCACACAGTCATGCTCCAAAATCTAGTGGCTCTCCCAGTGAATTAGAGGATCTTATACCATCAAAGGGGGAAACTTGTCTTGGAATGAGATGTTCAATAAGCACACATGGGTGCATAGGTCAGGTGTCCACAAACATTTGGCCATATAGAGTTACTGCTGCTTAAAAGACATAAATAAGAGCTTCCATGGCATATTTTATGCAAAAAAAAAATACAAAAGGGAGCCACTGAGGCTATGATATTGGACATGGATAAACAACAGTATCACAGTTTCACCCCTAGCACGCACACACACACTATAGTTTTATCACCTGCAGTGTGTTGGTCCCTGTGATTAATGATACCAAGATAAAGCTTTAAAATAGATCTAGGTGAAAATCTGATTTAAAGTGATTGATCTTTCAGCAATTAAACTATTAGTTTATAATATTTATTATCTAGATTCAAGTATAGCAAAAAAATATACATTTTAAATGTAGTGATGTAGTGGTTAGTACTGGGGTGTTGCACCCACAGACTTAAGGGTTTGAGTCCTGCCTTTGGGTCTGTGTGTGGAGTTTGCATATTCTCCACGTTCTTGGTGGGTTTCCTCCTGGTACTCCGGTTTCCTCCTGCAGTCCCAAGACAATAGATAGTTTCCAATAGATTGGCACCCTGCCTTGTGCCCCAGGTCCCCTGGGATGGGCTCCTTCTGTGACCCTGAACAAAAACAGTATAGAGATTGAGTGAGAGATTTAACAACCACAGGCTCATTTTAATCTAAAGGTCAATGCCCAGGGTCATAATTGAGGAGGATGTTTTCAGGTGTGGACCCCTCTAATACACATCGCTTACAAACACTTGTAAACAGCCGGCCATCACAAATGTGTGCTGGTTGGACATGCCATTCCAGATTTAATGACCTTTGATGGTGGGCCTCTTAGGTCTTAGCAGCTGTGAGGGTAATTAATCTTGACTTCATGCAAACCTTTAATTTTGATGATTTTTTTATCAACCTAACCACAAATCTAGCTTTCTGGAAGTGACCTGAAAACCTGCGCGTTTAAAAAAAAAAAGCATAATATATTGAGTGAGCACTTTATTTGCTGAACTAAAACACACACTAATCCTGAAACTAATACAAAGCAAATAAACATGTTTATGTTTTTTTTTCCAACTGCTTATAAAACATTAGGTCTACAGTAGAGGTGGGCAAACTGTTTGTTTTAGGGGCAACATTCATTACAGTACAGTACGGCAGACATCTTTACAATGTTCTGATTTATTAATTTAAGCTAGTAGGTTTGTGTCAGCCTGAATATGACCAGGGATCAGCTGACCATTGTCTTAATATTAAGGAAGAATTACTTCATATTTAAAAAAA
>QMIH01000809.1:150560-174345 GCA_003987875.1 Clarias batrachus | reverse complement strand
TCCCAGCCACCTTTGGTGCAAAATGAACAGGAGCACTGAACACTCAATTGCTCGAAAAGTACAAGTCCTTCTTCAGAGACGTGAGGTGAGGAATGTGTTCTGCCTTGCCCCTGTTGTGGAATGACCTTGGCTTTTCTCTGAGTTATGTCTGATTAATGTGTCGGCAGTTTCTCAAGATATAATATTGTCRGAGAATAGCAGAGGTAGCTTAGTGGTTACGGTGTTGAAGGTCCCAGGTTCAAACCCCGCCAACATCAAGTTGCCACTGTTGCGACCTTGAGCAAGACATTAACTATCAATTGGTCAGATGTACAGTGTAATGTATCTCTGGATAAGGGCGTCTGCCAAAAGCTGTAAGTTCCTGTCAGCTGMTTGTGGCCCCAGGCCTGTAGGGGGCCCTAAGGGCTTACAAACTTGTTTATTATTGAAAATATAAACATGTGGCTGATGGCTGGTTGGAAATGCCCCTGTAATATTTTGCCTCAACAGACTCTAGAATTGGCTCTGAATATGTTCATTTATACAACAATTCGTTCTGGTCCACTAATTTGATTGGTCGAGCAATGCTCCAGGAAGGCTTGTATTTCATATAACAACAGCGGACCGTTTCCTTGTGTGTTCCTTCTGTCCGTTCATCTTTGTTTGGCGTGTAAATTCCACTTTTAGTCTGAAAGTTACTACAATAGAGTAAGGGACATTATCAACAGACATGGCACACTATATTTTGGCACATGGAACACAATTTTACCAGAAGCACATGTCACAGGGATGTGCAAATCAATGTGGGCTAGCCACCCAAATCACTGACATACTATAAAGTAAATGTTGCTTCTTATGGATCTATTTTTCCTAGCAGAGCAAAAAATAAACAGAATAATATGGGATAGTGTGTCTGAAATGTTGATATTAACCTCTTGAGACTTGAATGTCTTCATATGAGTATATGAATTTTTTTTTTAACTTTTTTTTTTTTTTACAGAAGTGTTATGTAAGTCCAGAAACAATGTTACTTTTCTCTCTTTTCAATTTCTCTTAATCATTATGTTTTTCTTTTCTTTCTTCTTTTTTTTTTAAAATCATCTGCACTGCGGTCTGCATTAGAACAGCCTAAAGTAAACCTTTGCTACAGTAGATGACCCCTAATCACAGAGCTGGCAGATGAACAAGAGGTTAATGCACAGTCTAATTTGAATATTAGTCTTGTTTAAATGATTGTAGAAGCCTTGATTCTTCTGACATCATCTGACAAATTTTAATGTGGTTATTGTCAATTTGTTATTGTGAGGAGTTCTTCTGTGTACTACATGGGTGTCCTCCAGGTCCTCTGTATTTCACCAACCTTCCTAAAACATGCTGTTAAGACCTAGTCCACATGTACACTGGTATTTTCTTTTTCCTCTTTTTTTTATTAATCTTGAAAATGCAAAAGAAAAAAAAAAAAACACTGTATAACCATACCAATCCAACAGGCTGTGATATCACCGTAAGGATAAAGCCATATTGGCTAATTAAAAGCCTGGTAAAAAAAAAATTCTCACATGCTCACCAAAGTCTCATGCTGATGTCCAACACAATTTGATTGAAGTGTGCAACATAGTGACCAGATCATGTGTCAAAAATGATTTATCATGCTCCCACAACCACACTTTAACAATTTGAGTGGAATATAGCTGTCATCAGGGAAGAAAAAAATCCATAGTTGTGTTAACCTGTACAGTACCAGTCAGTACTTTATATTTGTCACTCACTCACTCACTCACTCACTCATTCATCATCTATACAGCTTTATCCTGTATTCAGGGTCGCGGGGGGCCTGGATACTATTCCAGGAGGCTTAGGGCACGAGGTGGGGTACAACCTGGACAGGGTGCCAATCCATCGCAGGGCACACACACATAGACCCACTCACATGCAACGGACAATTTGGGAACGCAAATTAGCCTAATCTGCAGGTCTTTAGACTGTGTGAGGAAACCGGAGTACCCAGAGGAAACCCACCAAGCACGGGGAGAACATGCAAACTCCATGCACACAGAGACAGGAATCAAGCCTGGTCGGGAATCGAATCTTAGAGGTGCAAGGCAATAGTGCTAACTTTAAGGTTATCAACTGACTTGATTTTAATCTGTATCTGACCAAGCAACCCCAGATCAGTGCCACAACAGTGCCTCCAGAGCTTTGTACGGTGGGCACTATGCTTGATGGGTGCATCGCTTTATGYGCTTCCCTTCTTACCTTGACACACCCACTGCCCTTGAATAAGGTCTGTCTGGACTCATCAGACCACTTGAGCTTTATCAAYTGCTCCTTTATGCTCCTATTTTTTTTTCTYGGGCATGTCGATTTGATCGCTGACAGCAGATTTGACAGGCTGTTGATGAGAGCAACCTCCCAGCCCTGCCTGAAGGAGATGGAGTCGTGGCCCCGCTCCTTGGGACGGGAGACAGGAGGAATTTCACTRTTGATTTTTAATATGATGCAACTTCACCAAGCATTTAAGTGATCTCTAATTGTGCGTTTTTACCAATCGCAATTTCCTGACCGAATTTAATGGTTCACCCCCATCCTTCCAGATTTGAATAATATGTTAGATGCTTTTTAACCAATTCCAGTCATTTAAAACCTCTTTCCTTTTGATGCGGGTCAACAATTTGACCCCTCTGATAGTGACTTTTTTTTTTTTTGCCCAGTGTAAAATACCTCTAGGTGTGAATGTTTGAATCTATCACCACCCTGACCAGAACAAATGAAAGTAGGACTCTCTGTCGGAACACAGATATGATGTTTTCCCAGGATCCCTGGTTTGCTCAATCCTGCCTCATGAGTCAGGCCTCATAAATACGTTTAATAAAGTGTAAAATAAAAATGAAAAGTATAAACAGTTACACTATAGGGTGTACTTTAMACCACCGGAGTTGAATATGAATAAGGGGAAAAGTGGAGTRACGATATAACGAGTCCGTGAGAAAATGGGGATGTTTTTATTGTTGTTGACGTTCGCGTGACGTCACATCCTGTTTGTGCTCTGGTGAGGAGCTGAAGGCCTGAAGCCTAAAAAAAAAAAACTCCAAAGTAGACTGAAAAACTCAACTAAGAGCGTGGACGGCGTGGCGGAGTGCTGAGCTGCGGTGAGTGGGAATATCACTGATGAGTGTTAGCGCTTTATTGTGGTCAAAACACTGCACTGGTAATCCGATGTGTGTGCTTTGAAGAGCGCAGTCACTTTAGCCCTTAGCAGCCTGCAGCTAACAAACACGCCGCTGGAAGTGAAGCAGAATTCACAGCCAAGCCAGCAGCTAGCATTAGCATTAGCGTTAACGTTAGCACGGGTTAGGACGAGAGATCGCGGGAGTGTAAATGTTAGATCACAGTAAGGTCGGTTTCTCTGAATTTCTTAATCCCGTATAACGGCWTCCATTTTAAAGCGAGWGTGTGTGTGWGAGAGAGTGTAAATGTGCGACAGCTGCTAGCGTGTTAACTGATCTGGATAACCTACAGCCTAGCATGCTAACACATTCCCTGTTCAAGCACACACACACTCGCACTCACACACAGGTTTCATGTTCCAAGTGGAATGCGATGTGAGCTTGAGTTTATGTTACGACTGAAAACAAATATAAACCTCTTAAAAGTATTTATTAAATGAATCTACAGTTAAAGTTTCCCTCCGCTGTGTTGTTAAGCGTCACACTTTTGCTGCCTGAAGTTTTCACGCTACCTCAAGAGCTTTATTATCGAAGTCGTTTGTTTGTGTAAAGCTTCGTTTTGATTTAAAGTATGTATTTGTGCAGTTTGTCCAGGTGTATTGTTCTCTAGCTAGGGTGTTGTAGTTTAATAAACAGATGAAGGTAATATAATTTGTACTGTAAATGCAGCCGAGACGCTGTTAGCTGTTAGCTTCAAGTCTTCTCCGGAATTCAGACCTGCTGTAACTTACATTACACACAACCTTAGCTGAGAACTTGTTGTTTGTTTATTGCTTTACACGAAAAAAAAGGCACTGGTTTCTGTAGTGCCATAAAAGCCATGTATTTTTTTTTCTTTCTAGAACAGTCTGTACGATGTGACTAGAACTTGGATCAGCATAGGACTTCATGCTAACCTTGTTCAGTTATTATTAGAAATGGGAATCACCAGTCACCTCACATACGATATTATCACGATACTCTGCGATTCTATAAGTATCACCATTTTATAAATATCCTGATTCCATATTATATATTTTTTTACACTTTTAAATCTTAAAAAAAAACAAAAAAAGTTTAAAGATGACCTAAATGTAGCCCGTTCCCTATAACCTCACTCACTTAAAAACCAAGACGCAGCGTTTAAACAATACCAACAAATTTCAAATACAAGAGTTTATCATTTAACTGAGCAACATGTATCGCTGTCCTCTGTCATAATTATTATTTCTAAACAAACTTGGCAAATAATTCACTCCTTCCACACGGGATCAAAATGTGTAAATAGTACAGAGTTCACTTCCTGTAGGATTATAAAGAAACTGCATCGTTTTAACTCCTCAAATGCCTCCAGAGTCTCAAAACTCAACTAACACATGCAATTTCTTCGACTAATTTGTAGTCTCTGTGTTTTGAGACCGGTGTAAGCGTGTTTAATGAGTGGGTTTGAGACTAATTCGGCTTTTAATGCATGTRATTTTTGATAATGTAATGGAATAGATATGCGTTTTTGTCGCACCACTCGGACATTTCTGCGCTCGGTACAGAATCCTTTATATCYGAGGCTGTCAAAAGCCAATCAAACTGAAAAACAGTCGATTCTGGTCACTGGCCGATCGATCAAATCTTCTCTATTATAAATATAAAAATAATAAAAACTAACTAAAAAATAAGTAAAAATCACCAGAAGATAGCACTACCTCTGCGGCACTTGGGGGCAGAATCAGGATTCGTAACTGAATCGGTCCCCCCCCCATCTCTTATTATTATTATTATTATTATTATTATTATGTAGTGAATAAGTGTTTTAGCATATTTAATGCAGTGAACTGTAAACACAGATCATGTATTTATCATAACTATAATGCTTATTTAAATCATATGAAATAACAATTTCTAATATGTCTGTCTATTAAAGATCAGGAAGCCCGTGTGTATTGTTGCATGTTAACTGTCAGTTATGGTTGTATTAATCTTACACTTCCTGAAGACACTAGCTGGTGTGTCTGGTGTGGGTAACACAGACCAATTATATATGTTTTAACTGATAGAGAAAACATTAGCAATCAATAATCAAAGCGATAACTAGGGAGGGGAATCACCAGTGAACACCTGATCTGATACGATCACGATACTCGGGTACTGATTCGAATAATAATGCGATTCTGTATCATGATTTTTGAAATATCCAGATTTAATATTCTTCTTTCAGATGTTGTTACAATTTAACGTCCTTGAACTTTTTTCTTGTGACTTGAAAGTTTTATACCTTAGCTTTATTCAACAGCTTCACAACTGAACCATTAGTAATTAAATCCTGTATCTGCGTAATCCACCATAATTATTTGGCAAATAATTCACTTGTACTACACAAGATTTTGATGTGGGAATAGTTTAGAGTGCACAACCTGTATGTCTAACACATATATGTAGGATTATAAAGAAGCAATGATGTTTTCCCTCTTCAAAAGCCAGCCAACCGCATCCATGCAATGTTAAAAGATGCGGTTGGCTGGCTTCTTGTGTCTCAGAGGAAACGYGTGACAGCCTTCCCCCTTCATGGTTGGTTGTGGTGGGGGGAGGGGGTGTTGGAAAAATCTGGACAAGAAATGGATTATGATTACTCACTAACATCCCTAGGAAGCAACTAGTGAAACTAGTTAAGAGTCAGATGCCCCATTCATACAGTATTCACCCTATAAAGATAATAATAATAATACCTCTTCAATATTGCTCTATCAAATTTGGCGCTTAGCCATTTCAGTGTTGGCTTTCAAGCAGCACGTTGCTTTCTGCTATCAGAGGTGGGCATAGTGTAGGGCTGGGCAGTTGAAGATGAATCAAAACCGACATTCATAAACCTTAATTGCTGTAATATTGTCCAAGTCAATTTTCTTTTTTGCTTAAATCCTGTTTCAATCATTTCCCCAGTGTGCCTTCATGTGCTGTCCCTTTAAAGACATACTACCGTATGTGTCGTTACATGTTTCYGCCTCGTCCAGTGTGTGACACAGAGGCAACATGGAGGAGAAATTTTTGTTAGGATGAAAAAGTCCACTATTTGTAATCGAGTTACAATGTTTTATTAATTGTTGTATTGATTTGATGTCATATCGCCCAGCAGTTGTTTACCACAGCAGCCCCGGCCTACAGTGTGACGTATACCACGCTCTTCTGAAATACTGAGCATACCATTGCTTTCAAAACAATAAGGGTGGGTGAACTGAGTGTTAAGTGTGAGCCCTTCACATTTGCATCACTCACTATTTGCAGTTCTCTACCTGGAGGTCACCGTCTCCCAGATTTACTGTCATTTACTAACAAAGGACTGAGCTGCTTTAAATCTGGCCATCGATTGGCTCCTATGTACGGCCTGGAATGATACGATATTATCACGATACCCAGGTACCCATTTGATTTGCATCCTGATAAAAAAAAAATTCCAAAAAAAAATTCCAACAAACTTGGCAGATAGTTTTCTCCTACCACACAGGATGCTGCACTGCCTGCCAATGTGTGAATACMCACYGCATACAGGATTATAGAGGAACTGCAACATGTCACCACCTCAAACACAAAYGTAAAAATGAGAATTATAAATAAAAATTGATTTCGGAGTCACTGTGGCGATATTTGATGAGTTGACGCGCAGTGGGAACACAATAGAACTGGATCAAGTTTTTTCTCTCATCTCTACTYCTGTGTCACAGCTGCGGCGCCAAAACTACATTCTTATAACCAGTCATAACACTAGGAGGCAGGTTTAGTAGGAAAATGGGATATTTTTTATATTTCGCCGCGTCTCTGAAAGCTAGAATGMGTCAAGTGGTGTCCRTTTTCACAAAGATTTTTYAAATGAGATTCAAAAATAAAAGCCTGGCCCTGCTGATCAGTCTTAGCTGGACCTTTTTATTAATTATTCTTTATGCACAACTGCTTATGTATAAAGTTAAATGCGTTAGCTGCTAACTGTTTAATCCTCTTGACAGGGTCACATGTCAAAGTATCACCACTACCTTTGCTTCTTGGTTAGGGGGACGTCAAAAACGAGGCACGCCCCTYYCCCTGCTCTCTTCCGTCCATACCCAATGCCAAGGCAATKTAGCCATGYTTAGAGGGGGGTCCTGTATCAGATCCCASTTGATTTGCAAATGGGGTTGCAAGAGGACATTTACGTGTTTGTTTAATGAAATTAATTAAAAGTGTTAATATTAAAGATCCTGATGACAAATTGTCTATTTATATTTTGAAATGTTATGGTGTCACATTGATGACACCTATTTAGTTTGTCATTTTGACCTAGCTGACACTGTGCAAGTGCAGATCAGCCAAAAGAAAAAGACAACTGTCCCTGTCCGTTGAAACCCGTGATGCAAAACTGGGTCTCAGGTTACATCGTTATCAACTGTTCAGCACCATTGCTTTATAACTAATACTGGTTAACTCTTTAAGAGTTTGAATTGAATAGTAAATATGCAAGATGAAGGTTTTCAGCTCATGAGATTTAGCCTACGGCAACAATTATGATAATGATGATGGCAGCAGAAAGTTTCAGCCGTTTGATTAAAATAAATCGCCTTTACATTTAGACCAGACTGCCTTGAGTTGGCTTGGTTCATGCCCATCACGGCATGGATTAATTAATACAAACATTTTGAATGACCATGGACCACTCGATACAATAACATTGTGATATCTACAGCAGGTGCTGATTCAGTTTGTATTGCGATTCTGTAAGCATCATGATTTTATAAATATCCTCGTTCATTGTCTTGTCTTGTTTTTAGATTGTGTACTAAACCTTAAACGGTTCTAAATTTGCTCGTGCCGCACAGGATGCCGTGCTGCCTTTCGGCGTTTAGATAGTTTAGAGCGCAGCCCCTGTAGGACTATAGAGGAACTGCAACATAAAGTAAAAATTATTTTGAAAAGAATAGACTTTTCATATTGAGTTTTMTCTCTTTCGCCCTGTCCTGAATGGGTGCGCCCTCTTGTGGTGTATAATTTAATAGATATGTGAGCTACAGAGAAGTATCACGACAAACATTACGTCTTGAAAAAGCGTATTAACCAATAAAGTTCCTGACTCCAGTCAGTCGGTTAATGATTAACATGCTTTGTTTCCATCCACCAGCGCTCTTGAAGTTTTGATGTCACTAAATGCAGATGTGATGTTGGTGTTGTGAATGCACTTCATCGACCATTTCTGATGGGGAAATGTTGCAGAGAAATGCAGGGCTACCATGTCGAGCAGTTATTTTCTCAGAAGTTATTTAGTGAAGGCAGTGTGTTTTCGTGGTTAGTAGATGTGAGACTCTCTGAATGTTGGATTCAGAAACACACTTGAGGCTGTATGATGTTAGACATGCACTCTTAACCAACATAACACGAGGGTGTTTACCCCAAATGAGGGTAGTTTTGAAACAAGGATGAGGGTGTAAAAAAATAAAATAAAATGATCGTAAGTCATTTACGATGCAAAGGAAATGTGTGTCTTCCCTTTCCAGTGCCTGAAATTGTTCTTTTTATTCTTTTCCTCTTTTTTTCTGAGATAATAGCTGGACTGGAAATAGAAGTTGATCTGAAATTGTGCATGTGTCTTGTTTTTTTTGTTTTTTTATTTTTTTTAATGCATTTGTTTATTTCAGTGCTGTTTCTGGTTTTGGTGCCTGATGGGTGATTGTTATCTGGATGCACTCTATAGGGTCCTTTAGTGGTTGAACAAGTTTTTGTTTCCTCGAATTGCCTTTGTGTATGTTGCAAAATAAGTCTTGACTCTGCAGCAAATCCTTATAGCTGATATAAGACACAGCTCCATACTGCTCTGCAACCATACTGCTCTGTTGCTAGTCAACACTAAGGTTCTTTTCAAACCTGTAGGTCATTAGCACTAGTTTAAATCAATTGACTTGGTTCTGTTTTGTTTGACACACAAATAGCCAAAATGCAGCTATGCAAGTCGTGTGTGAACATTCCTTCTGCTTATTGGTTAAATAAGTTGGTGCAGGAATGAGAACATGGTGATGAAGATACCTATGAAAGGAATTTGTGCCGGAAAACACCTCAAATAAACAATGCAGTAAGTCCCCCAGCATTCGGGATACCAACAATCGTCTGGCGTACGTTGTCACGTAACGGCATGCAATAACGATGGAGATTAAAAGTAAAAAATAATTAAGAGAATGGAGCGAGGTGAAAAGATGACAGACGTTACTCAACATGAATCTAAACGAGTYTGAAGAACGAGGACGAGATCCTGCAACGGGTTAGTTTTACGCTAYGACAATAGTGTTAGTATCCTAGTACCTAGACTGTGATTGTTGGACTTGCGAACGAATTGGTCCCGGAACAGAACTCAAAGGTGTTTGCTGATGGTACTTAGTAGCCTTGTAACRCAATGTAAGGATTTATCTAATGATGGAAACTACAAAGCACTGGCACAAGTCGCTCTGGAAAAGACCGTCTGCCAAATTCCTAAATGTAAATGAACAAGATGTTCTCAGCAGTTCTAAACAAGACTGTAATGGGTTTTGGCACCTCTGTGGCTATTCTTGACTAATTTCGAGTGGAAATCGTGGCCACTTGGGAAGGTTCATAGTTATAGAGTAACAAAATGTAGGACTTTTCTTTATTACATTCCTGAAGAACTGCTGTGATCCACCCATAAATATCTTGCACACTGCTGTGATGTTCATTTAAGTCTTGATTACTAAAGATGAGTGGGGGTGGGGGGGATCAATCCAGTGACGTATAAAGATTATTTAGTGATTTATTATTTGTAAAATTATCAGCAAAAAAAAAAAAAATACTGATTTTGGGATGTTTATGAACGTCATGGTCCTTCGAACTGGAACCTACAGAAGGTATTGTGATGATAGCGGATCAGGCGGTTCCGGGTGATTCCTCTCCATAGTGTGAGTATGTTTCAGAATTTCGAGCATGATGGCGAGTTGTACCGGGTTTTGACTTGACGAGCCGCTAAGCACTTCTTGGTTCCAGTCTTTCAACACAGTTTGTGTTCTGTGTATGTTTTGAATGTATTGTTCACGTTATGCAACGCTGTTCGGTAACACACAACTGTTATAGAATTTTCACTTTACAGAAGTACTGTTAATAATGTTGTTATTATTATTATTATTAATATTACTGTAAATTTCTTTGGTATACTGAGCATGAATGTCATGTGTCTTTCAGGTATTCGGTGTGCGTGTATGTGTGTGTATGTATGTGTGTGTATGTGTGTATGTGTGTGTGTGCATGTGTGTGTAACTGGGTGTGTGTTACTCTGATCTGGCCTGCTGATCCTTCAACTCTTTCTCCACCAATTCCGCACACACTGTGACACGGACACACACTGAGACGCACACAAACACAGCATGAATGAGACTAGCGTGGTCAGAGAAGGTTGGCTCCAAAAGCGAGGTGAGTAAACTCGACAATCTCGCCACCGAGTTGATGAAAACGTAGATGCATTCATTCATTCGTCTGTGATCCATGGGCCAATGTGGTTATAGTTTTTACTGTAATAAAGTTTAAAGGGATTACTTATAAACTAGAGAATCATTTATTTTACTGTTTTTTTTTTTGTTTGTTTTTTTACCAGTTTGTGTCTAACCTTGTGTGTCTGCTCCCTCACCCCTTGTGACTCTCTTGTAGGTGAGTACATTAAGACATGGAGGCCGCGATATTTCATCCTGAAGAGCGATGGGTCGTTTGTCGGTTATAAGGAGAAACCTGATGTGTCGGAGTCTAACCAGCCACCCCTCAACAACTTTTCTGTAGCAGGTGTGTGTGTGTGTGTGTGTTGGTTTGAAAGATGTTGAACGAGTAGTTGATGTGTGAGTTTGCGTGAGGGCGCATAATTGAGTGCGAGTGTGCATGCAAAACATAAACCACAATTCATGCATTTAGATTTGATTAGATTAGACTTTGTCACTGCACTTTATGGTACAAGGCAACAAAATTCTAATACAATTAGAATCTTACCAGGAGTGCATTTGTCGCAGTGTAAAAATCATTTTTATATGTAAACAGTACACAGAGAAGGGGTTATATGCAACGAGTGCAAATGATTAGAGATGGATGCAATGAAGAGAGATGTTGTGTACCATATGGCTATGATATTRTGGGTTGAGAAGGTCATATACATGTGTGCAATTCTATTAGTGTGTGGGGGCTGATTTTAAAACTTTACCGAATCAATATTAATTACAATGTAACCTTGGATTACGAACATAATTCGTTCTGGAAGCGGGCTCGTATTTCAAAAGCAGTACACAGCTAAACTGATCACTTGATTTGATGTTTACCTCTTGCACAAACCTTCACACACATTCAGAAGTTTAAAGCGTGTGTTTGTGTTTATCCTGTGGTAAGGAGCTATATGTGTGGTGTCCTCTTACAGAATGCCAGCTAATGAAGACCGAGCGTCCGCGTCCCAATACCTTCGTCATTCGCTGCCTTCAGTGGACGACGGTTATTGAGAGGACGTTTCATGTGGACAGTCCTTCTGAGAGGTAGGGGACAGCAGGCACTAGTGATCCTTTTTAAGCTTTTGTGTTAGTTTGGGTTTCTCCTATAGAGCGTACTTTATTTACCGATGTACAGTGACAGATCATGGTGAAGTACACTGGACATTCACATGAAAATACTGTACATTCACATAGATGATCACTCGTAGCAGGATTTCTCGTTATGAGTTGTTCATACATTTAGGACGCAAGGGTGTTTTACGCAATAGTTTTAGACCACTCTTACTTTATATATTTTTTTTTTTTGTTTTTTTCTGTCCGCTTTATCATTCTCTCAGGGAGGAGTGGATCCGCGCCATCCAGGCTGTAGCCAATGGACTGAAGACACGAGAGGAAGAGGAGCCGATGGACATTAACTTCAGCTCATCAGGAGACAGCAGCATGGAGACACCTTCAGCGAAATCACGCAACAAAGTGGTCAGACTCGCATACAAATGCAAAGTTTAAAAAAAAAAAATTGTTAAAACAATTTGAGTATTTGTTCTTGCCATTTTTCACATGAAGGTAACATGTTTTTTGTGCGTGTGTGTTCGCGCCATAGACAATGAGTGATTTTGACTACCTGAAGCTGCTGGGTAAGGGCACATTTGGGAAGGTGATTCTTGTCNNGAGAGAAAGCAACTGGCGTGCATTATGCCATGAAGATCCTGAGGAAGGAGGTCATCATCGCCAAGGTGACAAATACACACGTTTACACACACACACTTCTGTCTGTCCATCCGACACCGCGGTGCTGATGAAAAGCAGTAATGTGGAACGCCACTATGAGATTGAAAAGGTGGCGTTAGCACAGACATATCCGCAGCACTCCGAGTTGAGGATGTGTGAAATACTCGAACTAGGAGCGCATTGTATTTGTGACTTTTGTGTGGTGCATCTCGGTCATAAATGTAAAAATCCGCCACACAAAAGAATCCTGATACCTAATTAGTCTGGCTTTAGTGATGGTGACATCTGAGCAGACTGAAGAATCACTCCTAGGTGGGAACATCTCGTTACCTGGAAGCAAGCTCCTGGCTCACACTAATTCGGATTGGATTTATTTTGCACTTTATTATGCTTTGTTACGAGCGCGTGATGGCCGGTCCATTAAAAAAAAAAAAAAAAAAAAGCGCTCTTGCATAAAAAACAGATTCGTGGTGCAAAAAATGTTGGAGGCCACTGCACTAGAGAACTTTAGATTATAGATGGATATGGAGATCATAGATAGTTAAAGCCTGTAAGCAAGAATAGTCACTATGATGAGTTTTGAGTGAACATGCAGGACTACAGTTTTTTGATGGTATTAATAGAAAAATGATTGTTGTTTTTCCGGGGTTTAACATCTGCTGATGTTCCAAAGTAATTAAAAAAGTAATTAATATGCCATTAAGCCTAATATTAGCTTCCTTATGTTTGTGTGAATTTTTCTTTCTTTTTTAAAAAAAAAATTGCATAGCAACTCTTATTCAACTTGTATTTTAACAGTATTGTTCAACCTGTAATAACTCCTAACAGTCGTCTTTATTGCACAGCACCTATAAATACTAATTCTGTCTTGTCCTTTTAATTACCATGATAACTGCAGTATTATTTTTAGTAGTTTATGCATGGTTGTAGATGAAAGTGTTTTTTTTTTTTGTGTGTGTGTGTTTGTGTTTCAGGATGAAGTGGCGCACACAGTCACAGAGAGCCGGGTGCTGCAGAACACCAGACACCCCTTCCTTACAGTAAGAATGTTGAATATATGCAGACCTTCAGAGAATAGTCAGTGATGTGATGATTAAAATAAAAAAAAAAAAATCTCATAAATGTGTAATGATCTGGTGCTTGTGTTTTTGTGCTCAGACACTAAAGTATGCGTTCCAAACTCATGACCGTCTCTGCTTTGTCATGGAGTATGCTAACGGAGGCGAGGTAATTAACACCTACGCACTGAAAATTGGGCTTAATGCCACATGCCGTATACCTGATCCTTTCTCTGTCCTTGTTTGTGTCCAGCTGTTTTTCCACCTGTCCCGCGAACGCGTTTTCACAGAAGATCGAGCACAGTTTTACGGAGCTGAAATTGTTTCTGCGCTTGAGTATCTGCACTCTCGAGATGTTGTCTACCGAGACCTGAAGGTCAAACACACACACACACACACACACACACACACATACACGCCCGCACCCAGACATGCGCACACACACACACATTCAGGTTTACTGGTGTGTGTTGTTTATCCACCTTATAGATAATATCATCTCTTCTAGACTCCCGTATTATAATGTAGTGAAAACCACATACAGTACATATTAATGGGACTAAGCTTGTACTTAACATTCTGTGTATTGCATAGATCCACTCTCACCGGTACTGTCACAGAGAAGTGGTATTTGCATTCGCTGTATTTTCTATATCTGATATAAATCTGCTTGTTACTATGTTTAGGTTTGTTACTCCTGCAGTTCTGGTAACATGATTCAATGACCAGATTAACTGTAAGATTGTAACATCATCTGACCGTGTTGGACTTGGTTTCCGTTTCTAATCTTTTAGCATTATGCACTTCATTCCATCTTGGTGGTCATGTGTCTCGGTCTTATTTATTAATTTATTATTTTAAATTATTAAATAATTATTTTCCTTGCCCATGAAGAGAGATGCTCTAGCTAGAAGTCAGGCAACTACAGTACCATACTACAGGTGACCTTTTTCCTCATCCGAAGCAATCTTGCCATCATGCCTACAGTTCCTACTTGTTATAAAGTTCTTCAGCAGCTTTTCCAGATCTACCAACTGACGCCGGTATCTTACTGAGGATCGACTCAGCTATGATGAATAGACTGAGTGGTTTGAGTGGTTTCATGTGACACCAGAGCTGTTTCCTTATTAAAAGTGCCTCAGTACAACACCAGATGTACTTCAGTGTTCCAAGATTAGAGCAGAATGCACAGACTGATACCTCTATCCTGCCTTTCTTGTGAAGTTTTAGCAGACTAGGAAGTACATCACATACAGCTTAGACAAGGAACTCACGATGCAGCCTGGTTTAACCCTGAGCACCAGTCAGAAGTCCACAGTCCACATCAGTATCCAGGATTTGAGTGTGGAACTGTTTTCTATTACGTGCTGGACATCTGACACTTCTCTCGTCTGTGTCTTGTGTTGCTGCATCTGCCAAACTCCTAATCTTTGAATGGTGTAACTTTATACACCTCAGTTCTTACACGTCCTTCCTTATGCACATTACTTGCTTCATGTTGGTTGGCCATTGACTTATTAGGCAAATAAGGAGGTTAACAATTACTAGATCAGGTGAACTTGAGATGTTTATGAATAGTTACAGATATGATTAGGACTCTGTCTTATGCAGTATCAATAGGATGCACTGAAGTGAAAGACACTTATTTAAATGAATGAATATGTTAGGAAGTGGCTTGCTTTCTCTAGGGAGATTATAGTTTTTTGCTTGTTTTGTTTGTTTGTTAATTTGACTGCATGTTTATTCTGTAGCTGGAGAATCTAATGCTGGATAAAGATGGACACATTAAGATCACAGACTTTGGTTTGTGTAAGGAGGGAATTACTAATGAAGCCACCATGAAGACTTTCTGTGGAACTCCAGAGTACCTTGCACCTGAGGTAGACACGAGCACAAACTCACACACACACTCTCTCTCTCTCTCTCTCTCTCTCTCTCTCTCTCTCTCTCTCTCTCTCACCATACCCTTTCCAAATACATCTACAGTTTTTCTCATTTGTCGTCATCTTTCCATTTTTTTCACATCTTTGTCCCTCTCCTTATCCATCTGCAGGTACTGGAGGACAATGATTACGGACGGGCAGTCGACTGGTGGGGTTTGGGTGTGGTCATGTATGAAATGATGTGCGGTCGACTTCCATTCTATAATCAGGATCACGAGCGACTGTTTGAGCTCATCCTCATGGAGGAGATCAGATTCCCCCGAAACCTGTCACCTGAGGCCAAGAGCCTGCTTGCTGGACTGCTCAAGAAAGACCCTAAACAAAGGTCAGACAAAGACACCGTCTCGTGGTCAGCCTTAAATATTATGAAATCCTTAAATACACAAGCTGTAGAAGGTGTGTTTTTAATGTGAAGCTGATTACGTTAGCCATTGCGTTCATTGATCCTTTCCCCCTGAATGAAGGTTGGGAGGAAGTTCTGAAGATGCCAAAGAAGTGATGTCTCACAAGTTTTTCTCCTCCATCAACTGGCAGGATGTACTGCAGAAAAAGGTGAGCAGTAACAGAACCGGAAACACAGATCAGCATATCTCTCTTACTAGACTCGGGGAGCAATGGGAATTGGGAAAGGTTGAGTACACCGAGATGTATTTTAGAAATGTAGAGAGGAGAAGGAAGAACGTCCCTGACTTACAAACATTTACGTTACGAATTTACAAACAGCCCACGGATCTTTTGAACATTCGTAGATGCAAACAAATCACGGAMGTAGCTCACGTGTATTGTACAAAAATAGACCTGACATGCACCAGATACCAATACAGTGGGACCTTGGATTACGAGCATAATTCGTTCCAGAAGCGGGCTCGTATTCCAAAACACTCCAAAACAAATCTTCCCATAAGAAATAATGAAAACTCAAATAATTCGTTCCACAGCCCAAAAAATAAATTTTACGAAAAAAACTCGCATGAGCGCAGACTAACGGAATCACTGCTGTAAAGTAAAAAAACAAACAAATGAACCAGCACCTTACCTTTGAAAAGAATCGCGACAGAGCAGAGTTTCTGGTGACAGCTGATCAGCTAATTAACTCCGAACACTTGAAAAGGTTTCCTGATCCTTTAAATGGTCTCTCAGTCCGGTTCAGTAGGTTGGCTGTTCAGAATGTTGAATGGAAGGAAAGAATGAGGTAGAAAAAGGTGCAAAAGCAACTAAGCCCATTCATGATTTGGGAGAGATTCGTAGCAGTGTACTGCAGCTGGAGTCAGTGCTTCAAGAGCCACCACGTACAGACGTATTCAGTACATGGGCTACAACTGTCGCAGTTCTTGCGTCAAGCCATTCTTGAACCAGGACTTGGGCACCTGCCCACACTCCAGGGCGTTCGTGAACCAAGGTTCCACTGTAATAATCAAATTTTCTGGGATAACGAATTTCAGGTTTTCATTAGCTCTAAGCCATAATCATCAAAATTAAAAGAATTGAACACTTGAAAGATATCAGTCTGTGTGTATTGAATCAATATAATGCACAAGTTTCACTCTTTGAATTACTGAAATAAAGATTTTAATTTATTGAGCTGCACCTGTATATAAATGTTGTGTATTTGAAGACATGTTCAGTCACTTAGAGCAGCCTCCATTGTGAGGAGAGCAGCCTCCAGTGTGTCCGTTTAACTTCCCGATGTCCCCAGATATGGTAGCAAAAACCCATTGTTCTCAATTTTGTCATTGTTGATTTGATTTGTTCTTACATAAATTACATTATCTCTGTCGTTTCTAGCTCACCCCGCCCTTTAAGCCTCAGGTGACGTCAGAGACTGATACACGCTATTTCGATGAGGAGTTCACTTTGCAGACCATCACCGTCACGCCGCCTGACCAGTGTGAGTATGAAGTCTGAAGTAAAGTTAAATGTAACGTTGAGTGTTAATGGTGCGTATTAAGTCTCGTTTTGTGTGTACGTTTCTKTGTGTTTGTGCAGATGGTAGTCTGGATACTGAGGACCCGGATACACGCACACATTTCCCTCAGTTCTCTTACTCTGCCAGTGTACGGGAGTGATCGAGACCTGCACAGACACACGCATATGCGCGTGCACACAAACCCCACATACATGTATACACACACACACACACACACACACACACACACACACACACGCACACCAGCAAGCCAGATATCATTGCAACACACGCCTACACTTAAACACACCAGCAAATTGGCCATCATGCTAACAACCATTCATACACACACTGTTACCAGCAAACTGTAAAACACACACACACACACACTCTCACCAGCAAATCAACCACCACAGCAGCTTCCTCACTGAGATCAGCAGTCTGTTGCGCAGTGAAGGCCTCATTAAGCTGCACCTGATCCAGATTGGTCCTCCAGGCGGTCTGTTACACTACACACTGTTCACACCTTTAATAAAATGAGTCATCGACTCGTTGTGTTAAAAACACCTCAGAAACAACATATACTGTATACACACACCCACACACATGCACGTTTTAACCAAGTTTAAAAAGAAGTAGAGCTTCAGATTGTTACAGTTTTTAATACAGGAAAAATGCACGCATTGAAGCCATCCTGCAGTGCAAGTGCCCTTTTTATGCATTCAGTTGTTACTGTGGTCTTTTAACAACACATACTGCTGATATAGTGCGCATGTGTGTGTGTGTGTGTGTGTGTGTGTGGTGGTTTAGTGAGAATGATTAGGCGTGTGTATGCTCTGAATGTACATCTTCGTGTTTGTGTTCTGATTCAATTTTGTACAGGACCCATAGTGGGGGGGATGGGTGGGGGGGGGTGGGTTAGGGGATGGGAGGGGTCGCTGACTTATATATATGTACACATGCACCCACATACAGATACAGTAGATGTTTAAAGGGAAAAGAGCAGCCGCAGCTCTGTGGACGAGTGTGTGTGTGTGTGGAGTGTGTCCATTTTCTGCACCTGTAAGGCTCTGTCWTCACTGTGTAACCCAGGGGTCTGCTACAGATGGCAAGAATTCCACACAGTACAAGCACTGGGAAGATGTAATCTTAGTTTCATTGCTTAGAGACACCAGAGGCCTCACACGGCAGGTGTCGCAGAGGAATTACTAAACCGTGCTATGCAGGACTGCGCGTGACCACACCCCACAAGTGCAGCCGGCCTCTTGCTGTAAAACACCCAGTCACTCAGCTGTACAATTCTGCAGGCTTTGATGTAAAGAGATTTTTATTAAATGAGAATTTGAAACGTCTCTCTCCTTAGCTCTTTTCCTCGTCTCTCCGTGTTATGCTGGTTAACGATCTCAGTTAGGATGAGAGCTGATGGAGTGAGTGAGATGGAATAAGTTTTATGTTTTGTTTTATTTTGCAAACTTTTTGTTTCTTGAAAAGAGCAGATGTGACCTTTTTATGGTTCTTTTGTTCATGAAATCATCCTGATGAACTCAATATAAATATAATCTATTCCACCAGCTGTCTGTTCTCATGTCCTTTGTAAAATACTGAAGCAGTTTGTGTGTCATCATAATCAGTCAGTGAAGTAAAGTTATTAGTCATGTAGACCATCATACTTCATGGGGAAKGTGTTATGCAAGTCATGTTAAGTTAGATTTTATATCATGAGGACCACCACTAACCAGAACTGATGCACAAGTATGCACACCTCGAGTGAGATTGTTCCTTACACAAATTGCTGGCAGTATTTAAAAAAAAAAAGTATATGATGCCTTTATAGGATTTCCTTAAACTGGAGTTAAGAGGCAAAAACCTGCTCTAGCCTGATATTGCCCCTCTGCACAAAAATAGATCTGTGAAGATGGTTTTCTGAAGTTTAGAATGTATAAGATGCTTAGTGACTGGCAATATGACCTGACCTCAAGCATTGTGAACACCATTGGAATAAATGCTGACTGTCCATCAGGTCTCCAAACCCAATRTCAGTGTCTGGTCTCACTAATGTTCCTGTAGCTGAATGTGAGAAGTGCTTTGAGCGAGCAAATGGATTGGGAAGTGAATACTTTTTAGTAATGACGTTTACATTTGCATAAAGCTATTTGGATTTGCGTTGTAAAMGTTATAGAACCACATTTTGCCCCCTAAAAATGAAARTCATGTACATTGTGCCAGGCAAATACTAAGGAATGACCGTACTTGCAGGATGTATATTTGTCATTTTTTTACCCAAATGGAATTATAAATTTTAWAAAATGCAGTCAATGTTGAGGACAAAATTATRGAATCATCAAAAGCAATAATCACAATTAGTACTTTTGCTCCACTATTTAAATTTTTTAAGGAGGGGCTCAATTTTCCGAATCCCAGACTTCAGTGGTGAAAAACAATATTGTACATCACACTGGTTTCAACCTTCTCAACAAACAAGGAGGTCAGCTTATTAGGATGAAGCCCATCATGGACCAGTTTATAAATTCCAACAGGACTGACAGTCAAACTGGTTGCTGAGGACAACCAACATCTTTTGCTATACTCCGTGTTGGATTTCTTTCTTGAACAATATAATATAAYAAATGATGATATAATCCTTTCATTGCTTCAATTGATAAATGTACAGGTATGGTTGGGGTCATGAGTTCAACAGCTTGCTAAGTTCTGTGAGCACCATCTTTTTCCTGAAGACTAATTTTCATTTTTACTCATTTTTATAGCCCTTTTTTTYCCTCAACATTGTGATTCCATTTTTTCCCCGCCTATCTGACCTGGAAAAATATGCCATTGATTAAAATAATGTAAATAATTTCATTTGATTGAGGTATTTTTATTAAAATAATGTAAATAATTTCATTTATAATGTAAATAATTTCATTTGATTGAGGTATGTTTCACAAAAAAATTTTTTGTTTTATCTCTTTAATGTGTTTATGAACATTCCCTATCTAATCCCATCATTTTGTCAGGATTTGTACAAAAATTATTAGGCCGTAAAAGTACTCTTTATTGGGCAAGTATTTAGAAATGCATCTTAAGGTTCTGAACTGTTACAAGCAGGAAAGGTTGCACACACTAATTTCCCCAAAGGGGCCAGACTCGTTTGTCCAGCACAATCAGGCTTGAGATCTGGGGAATTTGGAGGCTGGATCAACAATTTATATTACGGATGATTTGTAAAAATGCACTTAAATATATTTCATATGCAGCCAGCTAAGACCAGCCATTCCATTAAGAACACAATGCCTCCATATAAACAGAGCACATGWGGCTGTGGCTCAGATGATGTGTTGGTTTGGCATCATCTTTTAGAGCTGTGCGATATTACACCTAGAAATAAAACCCTCTTTACACCTTGCAATAACGTCCTGGGTGATCCAATCCTAAGTGGGCAGCACTATGTGCATATGTGAACTAAGTCCAGCGTTGTGATCCACTAACATAAAAACCATTTTCAAAGCCGGTTTGGGGCACMTATGATCACACAACATTTGTAGTAAAAATGCAAAATTGCAAAACATCATGAACAGCCACAAAAAAGCCTGCTAGTACACTGCATTATTGCCCTACATAATTATTGCAAGAATGTTTGGAAATAGTGATGAAGTGCTGAGATGCTTTTTGTATTGACTTGAATCTTATCAGACTTGATRTCATTTGAACTTGAAGTAATCTCACTAAATATGATCTTTATCTCAACTGAGAATTTATAAAATAATGTTTGTGTTGTGAAAATAACCTCCAACACAAGCATGAACTCATCTAGTTTGGAGAGTTAGCACAACACATTTCAATGTCAAGAATTAAAAATAGATATTTAAAACAAGGGCTACTAAAACATATGTACCAGTGGCAGTCATCCTACTCTCCTGGCAGAATCCCATATATTAATACAGTAGATGCTTCCTGACGTCTGCAAATCATATACAATATCAAATAAATATATATCTTTTTACCATCTACAGCATTTCTTAGTTAGAGAAAAAGGTTTTAAATTTATTACATCATCAGCTACTACAGCAGATATCTAAAAGAAGGTGCAAATGACATGACAACACTATYGTCAAATGTTAGATGTTTTTAATAAATTGCATATCACAATAAGTCACTCTCACAAGGCGTCATCATAATTTCTGTAAAAAAAAAAAAAAAGGACAATTTTTGCATTCTACTCCATCTCATTATGAAAGTAAGTGCAGTATCATGATAAAAGTACTTACAACTGCAATTCCAGCAGACAGATTACACCATCAGTAACTGGTAGAAGATGAAGGACATTAGGCAAATAAATTATATATAATTCTGTTTTTACAACACCGTGACAGCCCATCACAATATTTCACACATTAAACTCTAAGGCACCTTAAAATAGATTATGATGTCTGAAAGACATCTAAGAGTTAAACAGCAGTTTAAAAAAGTTGAAAGAGTTAAAAAGAAACTGTAGTTAGTTTAAAAAATAAAAAATTTACTGCTACAAGAATTCAGTGTGTCAAATCATGTCTAAGAATGATGGATGACCTCACTGAGCTAATACAGACAAAGAATGAATGTACGTATATCATTTATTAGAATAACTAACCTGTTATGCGTGCCCTTGTTCCTGGGGTGTGTCAGGCCAAATGACCAAATGGCCTTCAGCAACAGGATGCTCAGGATGATGTATCAAAGAGGGCAGTCTCCTCAGCCTCTGTGCGCCAGGTGAGTCACGTGTTTTTGGCCCTCAGCCTTTTTACTGTGCATAATGGAAGTTAAATTTAATCATATCCAATAAGCACAGATTTGAAAACTTGTATAAAGGCGTTTAGGTGTTGCTTTCTAATATATAATGTCATTACTTTAAACAATGCTGGCAGTTTTGGGATGGGAGAAAACTGTTGTGCCTAAGAAATTAAACCACCAACTTAAACATATCGCATGTTAAATTTAGCAACATAATACTGTTCATTTAGGTAATGTAGGTTAGACATAATCATAATTGCTTGTGATGAAATTATGTGTATACACTTTATAACCTTCTACACTTTTATTTTGGTGACCTTGTAAATATTTTTTACATTTCAGCTTATTGAATATATATATATATATATATATATTGTAATCAGTGTAATGTATTTCTCGCAGAGAAATCTTTCTTTTTGGTCACAGGCAGTATAAGCATTTTATTACATATCATACTCACTCTCACTCACTCATCACCGCTTAATCCTGTATTTAGGGTCACAGGGGGCCTGGAGCCCATCCCAGGAGACTTAGTGTACACCTTGGACAGGGTGCCAATCCATCGCAGGGCATAGACACACACTCTCACTAGCCCATTAGCCTAACCTACATGTCTTTGGACTGTGGGAGGAAACCGGAGTACCTGGAGGAAACCCACCAAAGACGGGGAGAACATGCAAACTCCATGGACACAGAGATGGGAATCGAACCTGGCTGGGGATCGAACCCGGACGGTGCAAGGCAACAGTACTAACCACTATACCACCTTGCCGGCACTACATATCATACTGTGTATACCTGATGAAACTGTATATTTCATCATCAGTTTTATATAGTGTGTTTATATCTAAACTCTAAAATCATTCTGCGTAATATATGCCAGAGACCCTGTACAGGTTGAGCGGTATAGAAGATATGAATGAATCGAGTGAATGAATGAATGAATGACTGAATTGAATGAATTATATTTCTACCGCCACTAGGGAGCAGTGTTGRACCTTTTGTGGTTGCCATAGTGACTCGTGTTATAGGCGTTCCATTGACGAGGCTTTTTTTTCTCCTCATGTATTTTCGATYAGATAAGCAGCTAACACTTGTACACTTGAAAAAGTACACTAGGTGGCGGTTTAGGACCCCGCTCCTCGTTAGTATGGAGGTCAGCGGWGAAGGACAGGGGTTCGATTCCCTCACGGCACGGGGAGGCTTGCTCACGTTTCACARTCTTACACTTTCAGTCCTACAACAAATAAACGCAACAGATTTATTATTAAATATGATAATGCTCCGAGTACACTAAATGACCACATCATGTATTTTMACACATTTATATGCATTTATCCAGTGATGCCTGGTTTGTGGCGGTATAATAGCCATCTGAGACAAGACCTCTGTGTCTTTTTTCGCCCGGTGGCTTTGTGGTTAGCAGTGTCACCTTGCCTCTCCAGGGTCCGGGGTCATACCCCACATGGAGTTTGCATGTTCTCCTCGTGCTTGGTGGGTTTTTGAGTACAAATACATGCAGATTATTATTTAATAGAACAAATTATTTACCACCTCCATTATATGAACTTAACATAGACAAATACTTCATCGTCGTTTGAAAGTAGGCCAAATGTTCAATATGTACATTGTGCCAATTTTCTGTAACACCCCCCACACCTTTAACACGACGTTAAAGGCGCAATACACTGTTTCACCACACATTCACATATCACGTTTAGGGGGG
>QMIH01000809.1:123783-134959 GCA_003987875.1 Clarias batrachus | reverse complement strand
ATTATAATTACATATAATAATTATTGGTGTTAAATTAATAATGATGTCCGTATGCTCTTAAACACGGTGCACCGCTCTGCTTTTAACATCATCCCGTGCGCCTTCACATCTTTCATTAGGTTTGACGTGTTTCCCCTTTGGTGATGTCTTTGTTGAAAGACATTTGTTGCATGGAGCTGTATCTGGATCCTTTGTTGTGAAATACAGCCACACTTTAGAACGTTTAATTTTGGAGCATTTTAATTTAAGCGTGTTTATCTTGGCGAGCTAATGCTACCTGCTGCCGTCAGAGCAAGTATAATTACTGCGTGGATGTGCTGCATTTACACGGATGGTCTCATTTCCTGTTTTAAATTGGAATGAGAAAGCAACATGCACTACGTCACTACAAACAGCTGGATTTATATTATTAGAGCTTTCTGACTTGCGTTCACGTCCATTTTCTCAGTCTGGAAAACGTTTTTCACCTGCGGTGGCACTGAAGTGAGGCACTGAAATCTGTGCTCTGATTCGGTTTTAGTACGTACCGGTTTCATAGGTACCGGTTCCATATTGGCACCAGGTTTCGATACACAACCCTCGTTTTCACAGGTTACGTTAGGGTGCTGTACAAGCACCATTATTTTCATTTTTTCACTACAGTTCTACTTGATTCTAGATTGAAATTTCTATCCATGCACTTGGTATAACAATTTAGTATAATGCACAATCAGGCCTGGATTAACCATTGGGAGACTCATGAGAAACCTGTTACACCTGGCCTGTCTTGTAAGTGAAATATTTCTGTTCTTTGCCAAGTAGCTGGCGAATGCTGTAGAATTTTGTTTTGCCTATATAGACAAATTCAAGTTTTCACATCCTACTTAGATATTGTTAGCTAAGTGCTATGTTCACCATCACTATATAGCAAGTAATCCCACAGCTGGCTGCATATAATTATTAGGCCATACAATTGCATGTAATTTTGTTATGAGCCATTGTGGAAGCAGATGGTTTTTAAGAATGACTCACTGAAACTGAAGCCCTTTCAGCAGGGCTGGTGTGTGTGTGTGTGTGTGTGTGTGTGTGTGTGTGTGTGTGTGTGTGTGTCTGTGTGTGTCTCTGTACAGGTACTCCCCTACTTACGAACACGGTCCAGGATTTGTGCACAAGTCGGACAAAGGGAGCCTTATACGCCTTTGACACAAATATACAATATAAATCATATCAATCCACTTGAGTAAATCTGTCCCCTTTCCCAACCCTGCTTAATGTGGCATCATGTGGCCAAAACCGTCACCGCGCCTAAGGAAATTTAAATTATGATGGGAATCCCGGGTGCCATTTTGTCTTAAAGCAAATTGCTCCATAAGAAATAATGGAAACTTTAATGCTTCSACAACCCAAACAAAAATATTTATATAAAGATTATTCATAGAAAATTTTAAGTGAAAATAAAATAATTTACCTGCACTTTACCTTTGAAAAGAATCACCCCCGACAGGAGAGCAGAGGGCGGGCTTATTGTGTAGAACGACTTGCTCACACGCACACATGGATGTTGACTTTACTTGGACTGCAAACTAAGTTCTGTCAACGATTACCATTGTGTTGGATTGTGAACGCTGTTTTGATGGGGATTTTTCGAAATTAGGATTATTTATTATCAGGACAGCCATTTTCTATCATTGTGCCATTGCGTCATTGATAASAGAGAGTCAGACTTCCTCCCTCACCTCGCATGCACACACATACAGTATACCAGACTTTTTACATCAAAGACATTTTATACATTCACTTGCACACTAAAAGTATTGTATACAATTGTAAATATTGATATCTGGTGCACTGCAGTGTTTATTTAGCAAGATGTAGCAACACGTGAGCTGCTTTCGCGATTTGTTGACACTTCGGTCTCTTCGTATCTGCGGAAATTTGTTCGTAATGTGAGGACTACCTGTGTGTGTGTGTGTGTGTGTGTGTATGTGCGTGTGTGTATGTGCGTGTGTGTATGTGCGTGTGTGTATGTGCGTGTGTGTATGTGCGTGTGTGTATGTGCGTGTGTGTATGTGCGTGTGTGTATGTGCGTGTGTGTATGTGCGTGTGTGTATGTGCGTGTGTGTGTGTGCGCGCGTGTGTGTGTGTGTATATATGTATATATATACACACACACAATGTATTGTCCAGGGTGTCCCAAAAAATTTGACATCATTTGAAATATGAATATCTGAGTAACTACATGTCCTAGGCAAATTAAATTAAATAGGCTTCATGTTGAAAAATAAAATATAAAAAATTTTGAATCAAAATTCCAACAACACATTCAAACGCATATAGATTTTATAACCGATTTCACGAAGCTTCGCAAATGTTCAATATGTGCATCAAGTTGGTAGTCCAGCTCCTGCCAAACACTCTGTAGCATATCTTGTGCAACATTATCCAACACCTCAATGATTCTAYGCTTGAGTTCCTCTAGGCTTGTAGGAAGAGGGCAGTTAAAGACCTTTGGAAAAGTATTTGCAATCGATCTAATGAATTATATGTTGATTTTTCTGTAGTGTCAATTTCCCTTTTGTTTTATGTCTTCATGTCTGGTATAACAGAGTTACTTGATGTTACTAAGAACTAATGATTGATCTGAGTGTTAAATTGCGATTGGTTAAGTTGTTCCTTTTCAAGTGAAATACCAAATACCATTTTATGTTCTAAACTGTTTCTGTAATCATGAAATATGTAGTAATTGTGATTAATAATGTGATTATAAATGTCTTTGTAGTGTGTTCTATATAGCCTTGTACTCTAGATCATAATAAGAATTTTGATTAATTGTTAGTTTTATAGTGATTTTTAATCTATTTTTTATTTTATTTCTGTAGTTGGTGTGTATAATGAGAAGGCATTAGCTGGTACAGTGGTGGGCTTCTCACCTGTTATGGATAAACCCAGCCAATGGAAGTAGGGTATCCTTGGTGCCAGACCAAAGCCCAGAAAGCATGGGAGGGTTGTGTTAGGAAGGACATACAGTGTAAAACCTGTGCAAATTTTTATGTGAATCAAATGGCCTTCTGTGGAGCCCCTTTCACAGGAGCAGCAAAAAGAACAACAAGGTTAGGTATTTACAACAAAGCCTGGAAGGCTGAGGTTTGAAGTAGTTCATTATTCTATTTGCTTTCAGCATAAGAAGTAGCAAGTCTCTTGTTAGCTATATAGAAAAATATATAAAATATTATTTACTTGTAATTACAAGATGATGGATAGGATTTCAGCTTTCCTAGTATTTATGTCTAGATATAGTGTTAAATATGGCACCATTTGTTTGAACTCAAACAAGGCCAATTTTATAGTTAATAAAACTATTGGAGGATTCGACGGGCAGTTGTTTGTGTTCAATGTTTAGATCCATTGCTTAAGCATTAGACATAGACAACATAATTTGGAATGTGATTAAAAACAAATAAACAACAACAAAAAAAGGTGTACCAATAAGACTCTGATCAGCTTTGATGAGGAGTAGTTGATGATGGAAGCTGTAAAGAAAAAAAAAAACAGTCACTGGCATCAACAACAACCTTCATAGGGCAGGGATAAAGGGAACCATTCAAAGAAGATTTGGAGATCAGAAAGGAAGAACCTGTAACGCGAGATAAAAATCACTAATTAGTAGTAACAAATTAGAATGCAAGCTTTGAAATTGTAGAGAGTATAATTGGGAGGAACTGCATCATGCAGAAAGACAATTACACAAAACACACCAGCAACACACAAAAAAAGGCTTTAATCGGAGGATAAAGTGGAATTTTAGACTGGCCAAGTCAAGTACCAGACCTTAACCCAATTGAGCATGGTTTTCATCCACTGGGGAAAAAAAGAAAAGTGAAAGAAGCTACAATACATGTGAAAAAAAAGTGTAATAAAATAATGCACGTTCAAATATCAAAAGAAATATCAAAGCKATCTTTATTTCATATCTTACAAAAGAGATATGCATACATTTAAATCCAGGATTGCCTACATCATTCATAAATGACTTGTCACTTCATCTTTACTGTGTCTCTGGCACCTTTGGGTTGCGTAGGTTGCTGATGACTTCAGAAAGCATGCGGTTACATAGAGCTGCGTAAGGRTTCAGAATTACAGCCTGCTGTCTGGCAAAATTGCTACCCAAGGCTGCTGCCCGCTCAAAGTCAGCCCTGGCATCGTCCACCCTGTCTGCCAATCTGAGCAAGAGGCCTCGCTGGACAAGAGCCTGACAGGCTGTGCGGCCTGTCCCCTTGCTYAATAAAATGGCCTGTTCCAAATCCTCAATCGCACCTTTAAAAGATATACAAATGTTAGACAAATATGACCTAAACCAGCTTGAGCTCAATATGCTTAAAAAACTATTGTAAATACAATTGCATTTATCCATAATAATAATAACAATAATAATAATAATAGGAGTTCATGTAACAATGTTTATGTAACAACCTCAGAAGCAACCTCGTTTCCCCTCTCGTCTGTTCCAACCACTCAGCATTCAAGACTATATTAAAAATRCAAGAAAGTCTGGCTCTTTGAAAGTAACATATGAAGAAATGAGGGATGGCTTTTAACAGTACTCTGTATACATTCTATATACTGTACAGTGGATAGAAGTATTAAGACAACAAATGCCATGAATTATAGTTCACCACAAAACAGGTGACATCACTAATTAGTTCCAGCCTGTCTGGCCGAGGAGTCGTACTAATTAGAATCAGCTGGTTGGAACATATATGTGGCAGGACTTTTAATTTCTGAAACTGGGATGTCCACCCTTGCAGGTTAAAAAAGGCTAAAACTAGAGACTATTCTTAAGTCGATTGTGAACTTCTGTGGCACGTCCTGTTTGAAAAGGTTTTTGGGATACTTGGATAAGTGAAGGAACGAGTAATTATTGTGCTAAATGCTCCAAGTTTGGTTTATTTTCTTCTATTAACACAATTTCTATTTGAAGTGCAGCAGACATATTTAAGATCAGGAAGAAACCTCAATCCTAGGATGGGTGTTTTCTATGAGATATGTCRATGAGATTTCTGTATACAAATAAAAACAAATACATATTTGAACACCTAACTTTGCAGTTTTTTTTYCCCAACAAATCATGTAAAACAATAAAATTGTTTTCAGATTTGAATAGGTGTACGAGACTGGATACAAAGAAATGGTTACTAGTGAATGCAGCTACTAAGCCCTTAAGTTTTCATCCATTCTTTAAGCAGAAATTGATCTGTATCAGAATAACAGTGATGCTTGTGCAGATATATTTTGACCAGAGTGTGGAATAGAATAAAAGAAACATGTACAGAGTATTTGTAAATATTAGAAAAATTAATGTTTTACTTCATTAATGTCTCATTACCTTCCTCTGTTAGTTTATATGTACGTTTACACATGTAAACTTTTTAAACTTATATATGTAGATATGTAATTTTATAAAGGAAATATGTTTCATAAACACYGTGTGAATGGACGTTATATGTGCATTAAACATTTTTCATGACCTCAAAAATAACATTATTCAAATAATGTTACAATATTTTGTTATATTTATATGACTACTAGTTTTAGTTTTCAGTTATAAGTTTATAAAAATGACCATTGGTTATTRCTAATAGTTTTATGTMATTTTTTGGAATGATCAAAATGWTCATGCACAGCATGAAATAAATCGATGAATAAGAAATAGGGTTTGAATAAATGCTGTGGTACAAAGAAGCAACCTACTGTCAGTGTCTCCCTGTAGACGTTTGACTTGAGCACGGTTGTTGTAGGCTGAAGCTCTCATAGGAAGTATCTGGATGGCCTGGTTTAAATGACTCAAGGCTGTTTTCAAATCCCCAGACTCCGCAGCRGAAACTCCCTGCAACTCCAGGTTCTTCACCTGCTTTAGCAGATTAGGGTCAAAGGAACAGTCTAGAGAGAAGAACAGTGATGTGGTTTCTATAAGTGCTCAAAATAAACAAAATTTGCTRATATTGATCACTTCTAATCCATGCTTCTAAATACAGAATACAGGTTTGTAAGTGGCATCCATTAGTTTAYCAAGATGTTAAAATTGTTAAARACTTTTAGTTAGGTTTTTTAATTGATTCATAAYATGTGACAGAGAACAGTTCATTTGAAATAAAACCCTGAACATACCATCATCTGCAGGCTCTTCCTCTTGGTTTAAACCAGGAATTTCTCCAAAAGGGCTTGTAGGATTGAAGATTGTCCAAAGCACTGCTTTATCATTTTCTGATGCCATTGTGTTGATGAGCAGACTGAAAGGGACTTGCGAACGAATGTATTTAAAAATGCTGTATGTTGTTTCATATGGAAGGAAGTTTTTTTTTTTTTTTTTTTTAAATGTTTTCCAGACCTACACTGCAGCCAATCAGAGCTGGGGGTGGAGGGAGGACTTTGAGATGTTGCACATGTGTATTTGATTAACTCTGCTAAGCTGAAGGGTACAGGGATAGAACCCTCACGGATGCAAAGACAGAATGACAATCCATGTGCGATAATTATATTTATTCTTTCATTTTTGGTCTCTGTCTGCAAACTGAYGATTTTTATGTCATGTCTGTTTTTCAGTTGAATTTCAAACACTTTTTCATGTTTTTAAAGTAATGAATTAAAACCATTAGTAAACAACTATTTTTTAATTATTTAAAAAAAATGATGGTGAATAAAATTTATTTGTTCTCCCTTTAACACATTTTTAAAAAGTTTTAAATGGCTGCTGAGAAAACGCCTATAATCTTTTATGATGATGATGATAATGATGATGAGCCTGATATTTGGAGTTATGCATCAATCCAAATAAATTWAAAAACCCTTTGCCACCATTTTAAGGATGAATACTATGATATAGAATGAACAATCCACAGGTTGCAGCTAGGTTGCAGGTTGGCAAAGTGTGGCTTATGTTGCTGCTACAAAGCTAACATGTTAGACATGAGAGGTTGAGATGGAGCAAGCATGCCAGAAAGACATTTTGCAAATGTATTTAAGTTTGCTAATATATTCTTTTCTTACTATATATTCAATTCAATTCAACTCAATTTTATTTGTATAGCGCTTTTAACAATTGTCATTGTCGCAAAGCAGCTTTACACAATCAAAAGAATTATTTAAGTTCATATGGAATGTGAATGTGTACGAATCGAAATGATCAGATGGTCCCTGATGAACAAGCCGAGGGCGACAGTGGCAAGGAAAAACTCCCTGAGATGGCAATAGGAAATATATATTTCTTACTGAATATTCTGTACTTCTTTTAAACACTATATATATAATATACAAAATAAATAAATGCTTATCTGAGATACATTTAACAGAATGATCAGTTAGTTATCTAAAAAATCAGTTATCTAAAAAATGTTGAATGAATATTTTCCAAAGTGAAATCCTAGAGTGATTACTTGTAAAGTGATATTCATAAGCCTTTTTGTGTGAATTGTAATGGTGATGGCTTTCACAGTTAATTAAAAAAATTTCAAAATAGCAGAATATTTCCGAGGATCAGTCAAAAATGGATGTACAATCCAGAAATGTCCAACTTCAAAAGATTACGTTCRATTATGCACTTATGCAATACTTGGTCACGGGTCCTTTAGCACAAATTGCTGCATCAGAGCCGATGATCAGGCTGTGCCACTGCTGAGGCATTATTGATAACCAGGCTGCTTTGATTGYAGCCATCAGTCCATCTTAGGTCAGGTGTTTCTCATCTTCCTGTTGACAAAATGTTATACAGTAGATTCTCCATGGAAGGTTCTCCTCTCTCCACAGAGAAACGCTGGAGCTCTTTCAGAGTGACCATTGGGTTCTTAGTCTCTGGCCCTTCTCCCCCAGTTGCTCACTTTGGCCACCCCGCCCTGYWCGTCACYTTATAACACAATTAATCACTGATTTCAGTCATCGCCTCCATGTTTATTTCTGTATGACAGCATGCTGTGTGAAGCACCTTATTATTTRCTTATTAGGCTATGKGAGCTGCCTAGATAACACTTACAGAATGCTCCTTGTATTTGGTCTGAATCACAGCCAGATCACATTCTTATTATAACTGAAWTGCTCTAATCTCTAGTTGATTTAGGATTGGCCTGAGAAAGGGTCTCGTTTGCAGCTATGCAGCTCCATACACAGTAAGATACCATGTACTGTACGTCGTCACCTTTCTGTCATAACCAGCAATAGACKTTTCATTAATTTGTGCTATAATACCTCTTCTGTGGGATGGGACCACATGCGCATTAATGATGCGTTCACTGGTTGTAACACAGAAAGTGGGATGCATTGGAAAAAATGTCAATCTTAACCTAACTTCAGTGTTGGAGGGGAAAAAAAACTATGTCTTCTGTTATATAGTGATGAGTAAATAAAGTCTTATAAAGCAGTGGTGCTTGCTTTAAATTTGTATTAAAAAAAAATGATTCAAAGCTTTGAAGCATTTATCTTAGGAGGTACAGCGACATCTAGTGGTACGCAGACGTTAAAGCAGCCATTCACCAAAGCACTGCCATGRATCCCTGAATACTATTCACAAAAAAATCAACCAGTTCTGAGTTTATGTAAAACCCAATATCATTTAAACTTGCGCAGCAGTAAATTCATACTGCACTCGATTAAAGTATATTCTGAATGTGTTATTAATGAAACAGCTGCAACAGACTCCCTTCATGTTTGGGACAAAATTTCGTTATTAGCATAAGTATGTTTTGACTTGTGAATGCTGGTGATATAACTAGCAAATGATTGGGAAGAGCAGCAATGATACGCACCTTATTATTTCCAATAATACTCACTCACTGTCTATGCCGCTTTATCCTGTATTCAGGGTCGCCGGGAGCCTGCAGCCTATCCCAGGAGACTTGGGGCACAAAGTGGTGTACACCCTGGACAGAGTGCCAATCCATTGCAGGGCACACACATATACTGTACACACTAACACCCATTCACACACCACAAGCAAAATTTGGAAAACGTTAGTTAGTCTAATCTGCAGGTCTTTGGACAGTGGGAGGAAACTGGAGTACCTGGAGGAAACCCACCAAACATGGGGAGAACATGCAAACTCCATGCCCTTATAACCTTACACTGTGTTAATGAAGCATTATGGGATTTCAGCACCAACACAAAGCTATCAAACCAATAAAATGTATTCTAAAACAACAGAGACGTCTGAAGCTTTGGACATCATCAATCACGTGGTATTAGCCAAGTGACACAATCTCCGACACCAAGTATTGAAGTATTGAAGTTTCACTAGAGTGAATCAAGCGATTGTCTGCCCATCACTAACTTGAGTTAATGTCAGTTGACGCTCATATACCATGAACATTACAGTACATCTTTGAAACCAATGGTGCTTTTCTGTATGTTTATATACATTTGAAGTCTGAAAGGTGCACACAGACACCCCTCACTTATTACAGTATTCGGTTCATAGACCAATGCAGTTACCCGCAATGTGAGGTATGAATAACACAATGTCTCACATGTGTTATGACAACTTTATGACTTTATTAAATGTGTAAACTACTAATAGCTTTAGAATTTCTGTAAAGTATTTTTAGCATCAGTGATTAATGCATATGTGACGGTTCACATTAGTGTTACTGTTAGTTTGTTTTCCTTTGATTCCTCTGTTATCATTAAGTTAACCCGTCCAACAAAAAAATTGAATGCATGATGCCTCTGGGGGGACAAGCGGAGAGCCACCGCTATAACAGACATATCTACCAGTCCTAGACAGTTATGTAATCACCAAACACAACCTGTATAAAACTCAGAATTTTATATGTTTATGAAGTTGTGACTTGGCTTTCAAGCAGCTGAATGGATTATCGATGCTAACATGCTAATTATCAGAACTTACAGTTTACAAGAAATTACTGCAAAGGAAAAAGAACACTAACGGCACTCCTGAACATCCACATAAATCACTGAAGCAGCTTAAGAAACCTTAAGAAGGGTTTATAGCAGCTGAAAATACTTTTTTAGCTTGTATGCTAACATGTTAATTATTGTAGCTTAGTGTTCCTAGGGCGTATAGAGAAAAATGTGTGTGAATGCATATTTATATATCTATAGTATTATAACTTCTTCATGATGTTATGACAATCTTTGCTAATGCTAACTCTTAACAACATAGGTTCTGAGGGTGGACTTTTGTTTACATGTGCAGGAACTGAATCAGGTTCAAGTTTTCTACTTTTAATAGCAAACAAGGAGTAAGTCTGGAATTTAATGTTCAATAAGCACATATATGTGTGATGGTCAGATGATCAGGCATTCACAAACTTTAAAAAGTATACCTGTTCCTAGCAATAAATAAACAAATAAAACAGCGTTGCTAATGCTGCTAATGCAGCTGTGTGCACATATAGGACTTTATGCTAACCAGCCGAGGCTAGGCARACAAATGCTGCTTTRGAAAACTAGACCARTGATGTCTGACTTATGGCCCTGTCCTGGGAMCGGCATGCTAAATACTCTAATCTAGTCCACCAWGTGAAGTTTAAATATGTTATATTAATGTTGTATATTAAAATTATCTTGTGGATCATAAACAAAACAAAAGATTAGAAACACACTTCCTGGCCAAAAAAAGGTTTCACATTCTTATATCTTGTTGAACCGAATTTAGCTGTGATTAAGATGCACAATGTGGTGGCCCCTCCAAGTGTGAAAATGATTCCTTATCCTTTCAGAACCACTCTTTCACAATTTTGAGTCCTGGATTATACCTGTGCCAACAGGAAAGTAAAGATCAATAGTTTAAAACCATGGGCTTTACCGTACATATTTAATTGTGCGTGTGTGTTTATGTTTATGAACATTTTCATATTACGTTTTTTAAATACATKAGTCGCGGTTCAATTGAGAATGATTTCCTTATTTATTTTCTTTCTGGACAGTCTCCTCTGAGCCCTCTCACCAACATGGCAGCTATGCTCACAGTATGGCTGCTCAGTGGATGTTTTGTGCTTTTTGCATCATTTTGATTGAAAAATAAAATAAAAGAAAAGAAAAATTCAGGACATCAGCAGTTTTACAAGCCAACCCATCTGGCACCAGCAACCATGCCAAGGTTACGGAGGTCTCTGCTTAATTTTATACTTTGCACTCCTTACACACACACACACACGCACACGAACACGCACACACACACGCACGCACGCAC
>QMIH01000809.1:65304-88227 GCA_003987875.1 Clarias batrachus | reverse complement strand
TATTATTATTATTATTATTATTATTATACCATAAACGAGTATGTGTATTTAAATGGGTGTAATGATGTACACTTCTGAATGACTGGCACTTCTGTCAAAACACCTTGAATTAAAGCTGAAAGTCTTGACATTGTTAACATCTAGAGTGTTTCATTTCATTTTAAATTCAATGTGTTGGTGTACCGAGGCAAAAAAAAGCCAAAAAATCTTTGTGGAAAATCTTTGTTCCAAAATTCATGAACATGACTGTACATAGGCCTGCAGACAATTACAGAGGAATGAACTGGAAATTAAAGAGGAATTAACTACAAAATAGTAGCATGTCATCAGTTGTTAAACCCGAAAGTAAATAATAAAGTTTTTGATTTTGCTTTGTGATGCAGTGGCTATTCCATTATGAAAATCTATTTCAAATCCATAACAGTTTAAATGATAATTACTTGTGAAAACATGTTTATTTCTCTAATACCCAGCTTGGAAGACATGCAGATACCTTTTTCCTTCAAAAATATGGTTAAAATCTTTAAAATAACAGCCTCAGGACCAAATAAAACCTTGCACTGAAGGTGAGCCATCCCTCTAAATAACGTTGTTTTATTTTTCTTTGGTCGTGGTGCAACGATGTCCTTGTATTCCGCAGGATCATCCATTAAATCTGATGTCCATTAGCATAATTTGATCATTTGAACATATAAAATAAGTTTGAATAATGAGTGCATTATTTCGTGCAGCAAACTTAACTATGACAAATGATGTCCCCCAGATATCATTATCACTCTCTGATTTTCAAATTCACTTACATAACTCAGGATGCTACAGCATGAGTTGTGCTTAGTTACTCCCTTACAGAGGTGCACTCACAATCSCACTGTCCTGTGTTGCAGTAATGGCTGAGCTTTTCATTTAAAAAACAGGCATATGCTAACAGATCTATCTATCTATCTATCTATCTATCTATCTATCTATCTATCTATCTATCTATCTATCTATCTATCTATCTATCTATCATCTGTCTGTCTGTCTGTCTATCATTACTTCTAATTAAATACTTAACCATTTGTCGCATGTATGAATTACAGATATTTTAGAACAGTGGAACTTTGGATTGTGAGCATAATTTGTATATCAAAACACTTGTATATCAAAGAAAATTTTCCCATAAAAAATAATGGAAAYTCAGATGATTCATTCCACAACCCAAATAATTAATGCAAAATATGAAGTAAAAATATGGCACTTTAACTTTGAAAAGAATCCTGACAGAGCAGTGTTTCAGTGTTTCTTAGTGTGTGTGAAGGTGAGGGGAGGAAGGGGGCTACTATGTAGGTCGACTTTCGCACCTACACACCTCTCTAATGACACTTGCTTTTGCTTTATGTGCGTGCACACACACGGTTCCACTGTATTTGGTTGCGCTATGCACCAGCCTGATTAAAGCCGTGTGAAAAAGGTTATWTTTAAATAAGGAAATAATTAGGAGAAAATAATAAGAAAAAAAAAGGAAATCATTGTTGGAATGATTTTATTTAGTTACACAATGACATCATTAACTTAAGAACATGGGTACACTTTGGCCTATGGACTTCACAGGTAAAATTGGTGAGGCAACTCAATTACATGAAGGAAAAGATATATCATATATTTTAAAAGCTTTTTTTATGGACATCACCTTTTTTATGCTAAGCAGGCTAAATATAATTAACCTTGTCCTCAGACTTGCCAGAATTGATAGTGACATATTTAATGGCTGAAATTAGCCTTAAATCTTTAATCTGCATCTTCATGACAAACCACACCTCAAGGTAAATTAAGTAGTCACAGGTTGTGTGAATTGCACATTAAAGGATAGATAAGTCACTGCATTGATGGCTCCTAAGTATAGTGAGAACTATTGCTTGTCAAAACAGGAATGCATCATTTATTTCATGCACTAGAAAAAAGCAGGCATAGCTGTGTGTTTGCTGTGTGTAAATAACTTAATAGCTTAATTGTGTTCGTTAGATACCCAAATACATACAGAAATTGTCTAAAAGGCAGCGGTGCTAATGATTCTTATTACTGAAGTTGACAGTGGTAATCCATTTCTGTCATGCTGTTGTTTCTGAAGAATAAGATGAGGGTGAGGGATGGGTAATTGAAGTGTTGGTGTTTTCAATTTTTACTTATTTCATTAAATGAATATTCAGGTGGTTTATTTGGAAAATGCAGCCGACTAAGTAGTTAGGTGGACCTTTGCAATAATTTTTAAAAACAGTGAAAAATCAAGCATGCGGCTGTGACCAACTGAGAGTAGTACAGTAAAATATGCATTAAAAAAAAACTAGAAACAGTGTAAACATTAGTGATTAGAGGAACATACCTGTCGCAATAACTTACAAGAGGTTCCAGATCAAATTATTTATAATTGTAATAATTTCTCTTTAAATGTATAATCTTAAGTAATTGCTATAATAATCATGATAATACAAATCTGGGATTAAAGCCATGCAGGTAAGATCAATATACTTTATGTGTCTAAAATCATCATCTTTCATATCTGTAAAGACTTTCACTTACCTACATGTGAGAGATGTTTTTGTATTCAGATTCAGCAGAGATACAGTGTGGTGTCCTGTTTCCAGCACAATATCTTTGTGAGCTTTGTGGAGCAACATCAATATATGGAATATATGTAAAATCATATTTCTTTTGTTTATGCAGAAATATTGTATAAATATTATCTTTTTTTTTTGGAGCTCACTAAAGCAGCGGACTAAAACCAAGTAGTGTATCTTCTTTTAGTATCACGTGAATGACCTTGCTTAATTTTATATTTTAGGTGAGGACTGACAGGTTCTACAGTACATATAATGTCTGCATATTAGAGATGTATACTCACTCATTGTCTATACTGTTTTATCCTGTATTCAGTGTTGTGGTGAGCCTGGAGCCTATTCCAGGAGACATAGGGCACAAGGTGGGGTACACTGTGGGGTACACTGGATAGGGTGCCATGCCCCCGCGACCCTGTATACGGGATAAAGCGATATAAATGATGAGTGAGTGAATGAGTGAGTGAGTGAGTGTGGTGAAGTTGGGATGGGAATTTTTCTGAAACCATCCCTCCCTGCAGGCTTGTTCATTCAAATTTTGTTTTTGTTTCGTCCAGACCGATCTCTTTGTTTTTGTTTCGTCCAGTTGGACTACCACACCATGTTCAGTGTCATGTTCAGAATCACCAGATCATTTACATTTTTGATTCTCAAATCAAAACTATCACTACCAGCAATCCTAGTTCTTTTAGCTGAATGTGATTTCCCTTACTAGACCGCTAGACATCTATTGGAACAGCAAGACCAATTCTTTTGTTTTGGCAATACGCTGTAAGCCTTCGGGTTTTAGATCCAAAGACTGATATTAGATGATTTTTTATTTATTTATTGATATGTACATTTAGCTGTTACATGGCACATTTAGTTTGAACCCCCTTATTTTTTAAGTCATCATAAAAACTGGAACATGACAAATGACAGGTGTGCCCTGTATGGTAGAACATTTTAATAATTTGTATATATGAAATATTAATATTTCTCATATCTCATACTTTTGGTATGAGCCCTGGGAAGACTGCATTTGTTAAAGGATAAACAACAATTGGGGCCARAGTGCTAYCYGTCAATATGAAGTAAACTGCCATTTAAAGAAATGCAAAAAGAAGGAAAAGTGATCAATGCCATTATCTAAGCATTGGACATAGCCAATACAACAATTAGCAATTCTGTCCTGAAAAGGACAGAAAACCTCTGGTGTGCTAACGATCATAAATCAAACATGTTGTCAAGACAACAACAACAACAACGACAACAACAGTTGACGACAGAATCATTATAAGAGTTGAGAAGAAAAAAACAAAACAACCATCAATGTTATCATCATGAACTTTCCTGGGACAAGTTTTAACAAGCCAACTTTGGAWAAAGCCTCCAAGAGAAAACATATAGAGGCCATAACAGGTGCAAACCTCTCATCAGCAGTAAGGGACGTAAAGCCAAACTGGAATTGTCAAAGAATCACAGGGATAAGCCACAAGTTCAATGATTATCATCTATCAAAGGGATTCAAATGTGGAGACAATCTAGGCTCATTAGTCTTTAATTATGATGCTTGTTGGTAATAGTAAAATTGTTTTTAAAAAATCTACAGAATGTTCTGTCTGTCAATTTACAAAAACAAATGCATCCAATCTAATTGGCGGAAACTTCACTTCTATAGAAGGGGCCCTTTTTACTTATAATAGCAAAAGAAGGAATGCAACATGTTGGTGATGTCAGAGAGTTGCCAGCTTTCCCATTTTTTTTTTTTGCATATAGTAAATGTCGATCTAATACTTTTAAAGAGAACAGTAGGAAGGATTTATGCAAGCACAAGATTAGGGCACACAAAGTTTTCATTGAATTTTGAATATTTTTGAATATGTAGTTGAATTAATTAAGCTGAATCTATAACAATCATCATTTATAATTATAGAGGGTACACACGGCACCGTCTGCGTGCAGATCTTGACACCCATGTTACTATTACCTGCAAATGGAATGTGTGATCAACTTGATGCGACTCATCACGTTGCTTCAGTGTTTTGGCAAATATATTATTACCTCACAATATGACAAAAAATGTGATGATGACACTGTGTACTCTTACAGTCGATAACACTGCCTACCATTACACAGTGAGATACGCCTGCTACAACAGCTACCCACTACACCGGGCACCCGCACCAGGCCAAACAGAATTTATAGTACCTGCGGCTCTGCCCGCGTACATGAGGTTTGCCTGTGGCTCTGCCTGTGTGCAGATCCCGATACCTGACCCAACTATTGTATGTGGGCAACTCACTGACATTCCTCAAGCTGAATCAAATGTAACACGAGTGACACGCTCACAGTATGACATAAGTGTGCCCACCAAACAAACAGAATTTTAAAAAATATTTATAATACAGTATTTTAATTTTTGTATGCACCAAGTTTTTAAGACTAAAGACATTTATGATCTAAAGATATCAGCTTAGGAAACTGTCAATGCTTAGTTCATGTGTTATGCAGCTATCAATTATCAAGTAATAATGGATCTATATTTAACGCTTGCATATATAAACACTGTGTTTAAGAGCACTCGGAATTACTGCTCCATCCCTGCAGAAAGCGGTCCTTCGGGGTTCTCACAGTAGGGGGCGTGGCTTCATCTACTAATCTAGAACACGTCAGGACGGAGCTCTAGTTAAGTTACAGTTCTGTCGGTGACGATGCAGGCTCCGCCCTATTTCATTGCGTCACCAGATTCGGATCTGAGCTCGCGCTGTCCGCTACATCAGTTCAGGTGAACGAGCTCCATCTGAGTCGCACTACTCCGCTTTTTTTTTTTTTTTTTCGCTTGGGAAACCTTCCTGGTAAAAGAACAGGATTCAGTTGGTTTTTAATGTACTGAAACTTACAAGACAATTTCAAAATAATCTCATAATCCTTAAACAAGGGGACAAACCCGGGACCTTTAGAACTTCGCGCGCAGCCTGTTATTGGCTAAGAAAGAGAAGAGAAGAGAGAGAACAGAGAGAGAACAGAGAGAGAGAGAGAGAGGCCCGTCTCTGTGGCGGAGAACAAGGACCTGGGGTTCAGAGGTAGGCTACTGACGCATCTAAAGCGAATCGTTAATGCGGACTGCATGCCCCATCACATTTCCTTAACGGCACACCGGGGCGGCAGGGSGAAAGAAAAGTACCAGTTGTCTAGCGGCTATCTCATGCACTAATAGTTGCGATCATCAGAATTTGTTTTTAATTCTTTTTTGTCTCCGTTCAAGTTCGCGCTCCAGACGAAGCCGACATCTGTTTTTGATCAGCGGCGCTTCGCGGCGGATCAAGACACACAGAAGAGTCGCTTTGTGACAAATACTGAGTTGAACTGATCCGACGACCCAGGCTGAACTTGCCGTTTTATTTCTGAAGTGTCCGCGCGCGTCCACGGGATTTTCAGCGCACGGCTTTTCACCATGCAGCCCGCTGTGTGGATACTCTTAGTGGCTCTTATCACCGTACCAGGTAAGTACAGTTCCGGCGCTCTCCGAGTGCATTAAATATCTATTTGCGGTGCGAACGCGTCATTGAAAGCGCTCATTGTTGACTTGTATTTTGCACGGAATGCGGCGTACTCCGAGTACGCCGAGCCGCTCGACACGCGCTCGCTTCGTGCGCGGGTGACATGAACGCGAAGCGCGAGGACAGGGCGAAGTGAAATGTAAGAGACAGGCTGCGCGCGAGCCCCCCCCTCGCCCGGGATTCGGCGAAGGAGGAAGATGGCGACAGCGACGCGGCACGACTCCTTAAAAATCCCGTAGCCGTTTAGAGACAGACATCCGAAGGAAAGGATTAGAAAGATCACCGAATGGAAAGTTAAGCGTTTGGAGAGTTTCTTTCCCATAGTTTATTTCTTCCATGTGTTTCTGTTCACTTTTTCGGAGCACACACACACACACACACACACACACACACACACACACACATCACTATACCCGATATTAAAGCCATTCATTTGTCATACACTTTAATTTTCCTGGTTAAGCGACCTGGGTGCTCATTTCTGACATGGAAAACATTACTTAGACTGGAAAACACCGTTGTGTTGACCTTTAAGGGTCATTTTAGAGATTCAAATGAATGTAAAGCGCTAGGAGAAACTATCCAAAGCTCTACCGACAAGGTCCATTACCTAAAGTTTAGGAATGTCCTCTAGCTTTTACTCRTTTAGGTATAGTCGTTTGCAAACGATTTTATATATACAACAGAAATTCTGTTCCTCAGCCGCCCAATGTGCTTTAACGTAGCTGCTGAAACACTTGAGCAGTGTGAGGAGCGGCAGTGAGTTGACCACACGCTCCATTCGTAGGTAATAGTAGGACCTGCACTTGGGCGGAGCCGCGGGTACCCTCTGGTTTTCTTCTTATCACATGCATATAAAACCGAAATTCTGTTTGTTTTGGGGCGGGCGGGGCAGGCTGTTTGCACAGGTAGGCAATGTAACTATAGGCAACGAGTATTTAAAATTTAATGTCAGTGTTCCACAGGCTTCTTGTCCAACTGTATCAGCAGGCAGCGTCGTCACCAGCTTTTATGTCATCACGTGATGTAACATCAAKTTTCATGTCATACTGTGAGCATGTCACGGGTGTAACATTGTGACATGAGGAACGGTATCAAGTTGACCACATATGACGGGTGGGTGGGTCGGTCCAGATGTCAAGATCTGCACGTGGGGGGAACCGCAGGGAAAACCTTATATTAATAACCTAATTAACATTATTATTATTATTAATAGTAGTAGTAGTATTACTCTTTTAATTATACGTCATGCATTGAAGTAATGGGTAGTGTGCATTCATGGAAATTAACGTCATCAGGCTTGAATCCCCTTTATCATGTAGTTCTCATTAGATAAGTTTTCACTTCCCCTTAAACTTCATCCWGAAGTGAGAAARTGCCACACRAACCACTGAATGCGACTCTGTGTAGATTTCTAAAGAGTTAAGTCATACATGGCGGTTGAGCAGCATTGCGCAGCTGTCGCTTTTTCCTGAGACTCCGACGACCAAACCATTTTGTTAAAGAAGCCACTGTTCGGCAGGTTTTATTAAAAACATTTCTCAGTCATTATCACACCTCTCCCTTTGCCTAGGACTGTTAATAGGGTGAGGTCAAGGCAGCTTTTTGGGCTTGAGAGGACTTGCCGCCAGCTTCTCAGTCAAAGTAACTTCCCATTTTATTTAAACTTGGACACATGATTTCTTTTTAGAAATAGACATGAACCAGTGGATGGCAGCTGAGGAAAAAAAAAAAACTTCTTAAAGTGCACCATGTTTTTCTTCTCATGCAGTCATATCCAGATTATTTGTAGCAAAACGAATGAAATTTTGCAAACCGGTCCTTATGGGCTTTTTCGGCATTACTTCTCAGTGTCTGAAATTCTTCGTTAAGCCACAGCCTTCCTTCTCCCATGATTAGTTCAAGCCATTCAAATTACAGGCAATTTGTTTGCAAGCTACGACTTGTGATTTCAAGCTGTAGAAATGTAAATCCACATACAGACACAGCTGGGTGAGGCTGTGAGCTTGCACAAAGAGGCAATGTCTGAGATCTGTACGGCTTGATCTCTGAGTACATAAACCTGGCCGCTCCCCATTGTCAAATCCAGCACAGTGAGGATAGTCTACAATATAAATTGTCTACAAAGCATGTATTTAAATCATCAGTATGAAAAAATTCTTCCGTAATTTGCATCTGGATAGACACCCATTTTTTTTTTTTTTTTTGCCATGTGGTCGTTATTTGTCTCATGAACTTGTATAAACTTGAAGTTTGAAGTATGAAGTTAAGAGTTAAGACGTTGCACAAAAAAGATGAGTGATGATGAACAATATGGTAGATGTTTTGTGCTTTTTAAAAGGCATGCTGTATAGCAGACTAAGCAGTATTTTGTAATTGAGAATTAAAGCTGCTTGATGAATTATGTGAACATGCTGCATCTTGCTTTACCACTCACTGCAAGCTTCAGCTCACTGGGAAACATGGTTCGAGGTTCTCTTTAGAAACAGATGGATTTTACGTATTCAMCATGAAGTTCATGGCTAAACYTTATGAACCTAGGACATATTATCAGGATAATGTATAGCACTTGTGATTCGGTCAGTAATTAGGACTGAGAATTTCAGAGGGCATTCTTGTCTGTTTGATCCAGACAGGACTATTTATGCGCTGGATATGATATGTTTYGCAGATGTTCTTGCAGATTCAAGCGCCATTTCAATTTTCACTTGTTCTTTAAAAAGGGAATATCACAGCTATATATATATTTATAATCATATAATATTCAGCATAAAATACAGGTTTTCTCGGACCAAACAGATGGCAAGTGGAAATATTCTTGTTACTTTCATGATTTGAAACATCTGCTGTAGGTATCAGTCATGCAGGTTTTGGTGTTTTGTGCTCACACTCATTTCAGAAAATGTTTTTTGGTCACTATTTTAGGTTTTATCTCATGTATCAGTTCGCTAACGTACAACATTTCAAGGTTATCTGTGTGTTTCAGGWGGYCAKGTTAATCATCTGAGGGTGGTGTGGTCTGACGCCTTTAAAGTAGTTCCATAAGGAAAATGGATTTAGACCAAATATTTTAACGCACACTTATTTGGCTGTTTTTACACAATAGGAAATAACTTTGTTTCATTTGAACAAAATCTTGGGCACAATTAAAGTGTTACAACGATTGTCTTTAATAACCCCTTTACATTTTAAATATGCAATTTTTTAAATACAGAAAAACATTTAAACCCGATTTCAGAACAGATGTGGTTGTAACAATGTGAGCTGATGTTGAGGGCTTTTCTTTGATCACAAAGTCTTGTCTGATTTGTAGAGATGATCGTTTGGCTCATGGTGGAGCTTAGGATTAATTTCTGGCCAAGGCAATCACATTTTAAGTCCTTTGAAGCGGTTCAGCCAGAGAAATGGGACAAAAAAGTCAGGGATGCTCTTATACCTTTTCTCCACGCTTTTCTTATCCCACTGATTGCACAAGCTAGGTTTGACTGGCGTTTTTAATTTGTAGGTCTTGCCAGCGTTTTGCAAATTGTCATGATAAGCATTATTATTACCGTTGCCAGATAACAGGCACGGTCTTCACATCCTGCACTTGAAGGACAGGAAATGGACAGTTATTACCCCGTCTGTTCTGGAAGTGTGTAACATGCTAATATTATATGACATCTGTGGTAACTGCCTTGTACATAAAGTACAGGAATTTGTTTCTCATGAGAAAAGTGCTGGCTTTACTCAAGGCTTAGGGTGAAGGTTAGGTTTTAGTAAAGGTTAACATGTTTTTTTTTTTAAAGGTGCTAAATCAGAGAGGGGTATGGGAAAGCCCCCCCTTTAAGTAAATTTATCATTACTATTCCTTGTTTGACTGCGAAATTTATGCATTTGTAATTTGAGTTTCTTTTATTTTGTTCTGATGAGCAGCAGCTATCTGGATTATCTAAGAAGCACACAGATACAAGGAAAGGGGAAAATTCAGCTTTCCTTCATGCAGTGGGGACCTCTTGTCTGTGCCCCTTGGGTTTACTCTTCTTTACAAGCAAACAGGGGAATTCAATCATTCGCCATCAGCTCAGCCATTCGGGTTGAGGTCAAAGATCTGACCTAATGAAGTCAACCTCTTTTGAAGTGCTAAGTGATATACAACCTTTACAATAAAAGCCAGACCAGCAATGTCTGTGGTGTTTAAGAATGTATTCAGACGTGGAGAGATTGGTCACATCCTCCACACTTCCTTTGAAAACTGATTTAAAGAGATAATGCCACTTGATGCAGATGTTCACACAACTGGTATTTCCATTGCTTCCTATAAGCCACTTTGATCATTTTTTTTTTATTGACTGAAGCCAGCTGTTATTCATGGTAGAAAAGTGTGACACATTGTGGACCTTTTCGATTATTTGAACCCTTGTTCTTGAAGCAGAGGTTTTAAAAAAGTTGGCACGAAGTGCACGCTCTCTACATCATCATGTATTGAAATCAGTTCCCAATTAACACTCCAATCAGAATTACTTGTGCCTCTGCTGCTTTGAATACAATAACTCTGATTACATGCGTCATATATAATTTAAAACAGGACTCGGTTAAAAAAAAACGCATGTAATGCCATCGTACACACATTATTTCTAATAAAGTGGTTTGTAAAAATACACGTGCGGCTTCTTTGGGAGAGCATGAGTTTATAACCTGTCATGAGACATATGCCAATCATTATTTTATGTAATGTACCATGAAATAAAAGTTAAAGAAGCTGAGCATTTTGTATGGCTGTGGTACTACAGTACTTGGTATRKTGGTATAGTGTCTGTGTGCTTGTGTGTGTGTGAGTGAGTGAGAGACCCATATGGGAATGTAATGTATACATTGTACACACAGTATATGTGTGTGTGTGTGTGTCCTGGTTATAAAATGATTTGGTGCAATTATTATAATTTTGACATTTAGGGAGCTTACATGATGTACAAAATTGGTAATATATGTTTTTACCATAAAAGGTTATATAATATATATGTAACATATATGAAACTGTTTGATATATCAACACATACAGTATCCATATATGACATTTCTGTATAGAAAAAGAGAGAGAAAAAGATTTACAGAAGAGAACTGATTTATTTCCATAATTCATCATACAGAGGTTGTCAGTGTCTTACTTGGTCAGTTTTTTGTTAAGTAGAATGACATGTAACAGGACAGGGAAAGCAATCAGGTGTGTAGTGCAGGATTTCTGGAAGGCTAAAAACATTGCTTTCATTTATTAATCAAATGCTATTTGCTATTTATTATTAAAAATATTTTTAGGGTTGCCCATTATAACCAGCTTTATCCTAATCTTCAGCTTGTACTATGCAAATTTAAGGTACATTACATATGTTGGGAAGTACTGTACAAACAAAAAAACAGCAATTGATAGATAGATAGATAGATAGATAGATAGATAGATAGATAGATAGATAGATTCTAAAGGAAATTTGAACCCCCATTAGCAAACGGATAAAGTTACTATAAATTTGTTAGTGTTGGAAGCAGCCATGGAGATCAAACAGACAGAAGAAATATAACGTGAAAAATTAACCCTATACAGCAACACTGAATGAATCAGATAAAGTAAAAATATTGTGTGTGATTGTATATACAGTATATACAATCCCCATCCCCCTGGCCATTTGGGAGGTGTTAAATCACCGTATGGCTCTGGGGACAAAGGATTTCCTGCATTTGTTTGTTGAGCAGCTCTGTGACAGTCCTGCCACTGAACATACCCCTCTGTTCGGCAAAAGTTCTGCGCAGTGGGTGCYGAGTATTGGATGTGATGGACAACAGTTTGTCTTGGGTTCTCCTTTACATTACTGATTCCAGGAAGTCCTAGCTCAAAGTCAACCACAGAACAAGCTCTCCGGGTCAGCCTTGCCAATCATGGCATTCTGCTGCCTAATGCTGTCTCCTCAGCACAGCATAGCAGAGCATGCAGGCCATAACTGAATGATAAAACATCTGGAAGAGATCAGTCTCCTCAGAAAGAACAGCTGGCTCTGTCCCTTCTTCTAGGGAGAGTCTGTGTTCACGGTCCATTCCAGTTTGTCATTCAGCTGCAGCCCCAGGTATTAGTAAATTCTCATCATCTCGACATTACCTCGCTCAGTGGAGACCGGTAGCAGGATTGACCCAGATCAGAAAAAGTCATTCCACCATCTCCTGGGTCAGTTGCAGAATGCTTTACCTGCATCGACAAAGGTACTCCCCCTCCTCTTCGTCTCTAATCACCCCACAATGGCAGTGTCGTTAGAGACTTAGTATATGTGACAAGACTCTGAGATGTACTTAAAGTCATGGGCATCCAGAGGGAACATCATGGAGAAAACACAGTCGTCTGAATTGCTTCCATGCTGCTGAGCACAATCTTTAAGGTGCAGTCTCTGAGCTTGACATCCTATGGTCTGCTTGTGAGGTAGCCACCAAATGTCCATTGCATTTCAGTCAGCTTATCTCKTAGTCGCAGAAGCTGGATAGTGTTGAAGGGACTGGAGAAATCAAAGAACATGATCAGCACTCCCTCTCCTTGTTGAGATGGGATTTAATCAGATGAAGCAGGTAGATAGTGGCATTGTCTATACCAGCCTCCTCTTGGTGGACAAACTGCAGGAAACGTGTAAGCCTAGGTTGAAAATCTAAGGAAAATGGGGCCCTTCAGTTTCTCAGCAAGGACTCGCAGCATTCTTTGGACGAACCCTGTCCGAGCCATCTGCCTTGATGCCTCCTCACCTGACCTTATCTGCAGTGATGGTGGGGGTTGCATTGTCATGCTGCATGCTGGGGCAATCTTGTCAGTCGTTGCGAGTGGTGGGGTGAGGTGAGAACAAGTAGTAATTATAGCATGGGCGGAGTACTCAAACCTGTTGTAAACAGCTTAAACTTTTTGGTCCTCTCCACATCCACGTTCTATTGCATTGCCATCCTTCTTCTTTAAGCCTTTGATGGTGTTCATACTATCCCAGCTTTTCCTCTTATTGTTCTCCTGCAACTTTTGCTCCACTTTTCTTCTGTGGCCAGCCTCAGCCTAAACTTTACCTCTATCCTGAATGCGCTTTCCATGCAGGCTCCATCCTTAAAAATTTTTTAAAGGATGTCTGTGACATCACCGGTAATCCAGGGCTTGTTATTAGGGATGCAGTACATGGTTTTAACAGATACAGTGATGTCCATACCAAAGCTGAGATAGCTGKTCATGCTGTGGGTCATCTCCTCAACGTTCTTCTTGTGAGGAACGTACGTCAGGAACTTCTTGGACTCATGAAACCATTTCCTGAGTGAGCATGTAAAAAATGTATGTTAAATGGCTCATAACACGGGCCTGGACTGGGGCTTTAAGTAGACCAGATTACAGTCAGATTTTGCCCTTCAGGAGTAGGGGGGTGATACTAAGCTTCCCTCACATTAGCATATAGCAGGTCTATTGTTCTGTTTTTTTTTTTTTCTTGTGGGACACTTCATAGACTAAAAAAAAACATTGTTTGTAGAACCAACTGTCACATGATTAACATGTCCAAATATTACAATGAAGGCCTCGGGTGTTGTTTTTACAGCCACATAAGCGTTGTGTGTATGATGTCACACATCTCATCTTTGTGCAGAATGTAAACATATACGAGAATTCCCTACTGTAGGCATGTAGATAGATGGAGACTCATGAGTAGCATKCMAAACYTCCAGCGACAGATAATCCGCTGCACCTTTAAAGTGATATGATGTGGGTTACACTGTTTGATGTCAATAAACAGTGCAAGTCCTTCCCCTTTCTGCTTGCTGCTCGACTATGGTCCTGTCGGTCCCCACAGTAGTGAAACCGGTATTGTCTTTGCTAGCATCTGGTCTGACGCTGGTTAGTCGTGTTTAAWCGAACAGATTGTGTTGCATTTCTGGTAGGTCTTCKGATTTCTACTCAGCACTGCCAGCTTGTCCATTTTGTTGGCCAGCAAATTCACATTACCGATGACGACCGACGGAATTGTAGGCTTATATGTGTTGCTTCTGCGTCAGGTCTGTGTGGAGCTTGCACCATTGTAAGCATTTGTACTTGTGTGCTAGTGTGTCTGGGTCACTCTGCAAATGTACCGCCAAACCTCTAATTGTAGATAGGGTGTCTATGCCACTGCGTTAAGTCTCTTTGCAGATTTTTGTTGAAGTTGGAGATAATAGATGTTGAACAACAGTTTTTTTTTACTGAAATGATTGCAATACAGAAATRAGAGAAGACAATGGAGGAGATTGCCATGTTGAACTCAGTAAAAAAATGGTACTATCGAAGAAGCCAAAAATTTGGTGCTACAAGGCAGACCAACCACAGTTGCTGGAGTCTGTCACCGTGACGTGTAGCGCCATTTCTAGGGAGGTGCATGTTAGGCTACGCCATATGCTACAGCGTTGGGTACGTGGTTACGCGAGACCTAAGGCATGACGCAGAAGCATGGAACAGGGAACCCCATGGTGCTCTGTCTCTTTTAGTGTTGGATGATAWGTTTGAGAACAAGAAGACTTCTGCTAGGGCAGGGGTAGCTCAGTGGTTAAGGCATTGGACTAGGGTTCAGAAGATCCCAGGTTCAAACCTCACAACCACCAAATTGCCACTGTTGGGCCCTTGAGCAAGGCCCTTAACCCTCAATTGCAATGAGATGTAATGAGATAAAAATGTAAGTCGCTCTGGATAAGGGCGTCTTCCAAATGCCTAGATGTCGATGTAGATGCTAGGTTGTATAAAAGAAAAATAGGATAGACTGTGTAAAACAATAAACAGTGAAATGAAGTACAAACCAAACAGAAAATAAAGGAACAATACAGGCCACAGCTACGAGATAGGWTAAAGTCTAAAGTTGAATTAGATAAATTTGTCCACCAGGGATTCTTCAGTATGATATTTACAACCATCCATAGTTGACTAGTTCATTGGATTGTTAATTCTATTTGCRAATATCTTTCTTGGTCACTTAATAACCAGCCATGCAGTGTTAGCTACATGAGGAGTTCCTCTGGATGTCGAAGAATATGTGTTACAAACTGTGCTGTTTCTCGGTGTATTGTTTAAATCGATTGCCATGTCTCACTGGTCCTGGTGATGGAACGATTGCTGGACAGAAACATCTGTTTTTATTCTGAAAACAAATGGACAGATAAAACAAGGCAAGTATGAAAAGTGTTGACCAGAAACAGGTGTGTTTTCAGAAGGTCGTTGAGCCAGCAAATGAGGGGAAAATCTGCTATGGTCATCAGCCAGATCTCGGTGTGTGTTTACTTAACCTCAAGGGTAGCTGGAAGGCAGAGGACCTTTTTCTCACTGGTTCTCTTGGCCAGTTTGACAGTCCTCATGAGAGATAGCCAATGTGAGAAGGAGATGTGTACTTTGCCACACAGTGACACATGGTGCGGCATTTGGCACAAGTCTCCTAGATGCACTGTTGGTGTGTTAAGTAATTATACAGTCATTGCGATGGGATTGGGGAAGGGTGGGGGGCCTGGGACAGATTGACCTGATATTTCTAAAACATTGCTTTGGCAGAAAAGTGCCGGACACTAATATTTCTTTTAACTTCCTTTAGCTTTTTTAAAAATTTTTATAGTACACGATTTGATGTGTAAAATTGATTCTTCATGTTCCCAGAACTACTCTTTCACTCTTTCAAGGAAAAAATCTATTGATGTGATAACCTGGTTATTTCGTACGTTCATGTAGTCAGCTGATTTGATTTTATTGTCCCTTAATGTTGAGCCTAGACCTGACCAGCTGAAGCACCTCAAGATCATAACACTACCTTCAGAGGCTTGTACACTGGACAATATGCGTCATGTGTCTGGGATCGGGTCAGTCTGAACTCATCAGACCACATGACATTTTTCCATCGCTCCAAAGTTCAATCAGTATGCTCCCTTGCAAATCGAAGTCATTATTATTATTATTATTATTTATTTATTTTTTCAAATTATTTATCACTAACAAGTGGCTTTCTTTTACTGTATGGTCACACAACTGTTTAGTCCCAACCCTGTGAGTTCTTGTTGCTTTTGGTCTGTCTCAATTCTTTTAATTTCACTAATAAACATAGCTGCGATTGCTATTGTTTATCTCGATTCACGATCTTATTATTATTTTTTTTTCTTCTGTCCTCATTTTAAAGTGACGTGTGTCTGCGTGTGCACGGATGCACGTAGACACTTTCAGAGACTATACAGCTCTACCTACTTTTTCTCATTGAAAGTAGGCATGTGAGGGTCTTGGCTGCTGTCTTCGAACCTCAGTTGTTCTGGAGCTTGTGTTGTTCTGAGCTGGTATTAGTCTGATTTAGTGATTTTGATCTTGATTCAGGGATTAAATGGTTAAGTCCCTCACCTTTTGCTCCACTTTGAATAGAGAGATAAGCGGCAGTGATTATCCTTTATATTTACTTTTTTTTTTTTCCAGATATATGATAGACAGGACATTCTTATTAGAACAAATTTCAGGCAATAATAATAATAATAATAATAATAAATAAACAAAACTCAGTTGTTGTCTTATTTGTTGTTTTTATCCGTTTAGTTTTATTTGTTGCATTTGTGCTAAACGATCTTCTGCCTCTCTGCAGCCAGATCCAGGTTTGCTCAACACAATACCTTTACAAGAGCTGACATGTCGGGGTGTTTGATTGCCCTGGGGTGAGGAGTGGCTAGTCTAAACCACTACAACTTCAGAGTATGGGGTTGGCTGGCTGTATTTTTGCTAATATATTATTCCCTCTTACTGTGCCTTTTACTTCGTTGCCTTGTCTTTTCAGTTATTTTATTTGCATCCTTGTTGATAATATACGTTACGGCTTAAATCGTATTAACCTACTTTTAAAGTAAACATTCATTTTATACGTTATGTTTCACTTCTGGCAGGAAAATAATTTCATAGCCAATAAACTGTTGTCAGTACCAGTATAAACTCCCATGCTGGAAAATCGAATTGATTCCACAGCTCAGGACTGGTACTCACTCTCTGGTAAAAATGTACTATATAAAGACAAAAAAGAAAAAAATAGTTGGCTCATTCCAGCTTTTCTTGAGTCTTCGTATTAGGGAAGGTTAACCTGTGGTTGGCAAGCAGTACTCGGGTCAAAAAATGGTTTCCGGTTGAAAGTAGTTAGTTGGACAGCTTTCARGACTATTCCTGACTATCTATATTTAAATCTGTGGTTGAGCTATCAAACTGAAATCAACCAGAGATATAGTTATGTATGGTTGAGTTAAAGATTGTCGAGGGAATATGGGTGAATATGAACTGCCACTTTATTTGGAATGTGTGCAGGTCAGGGTGGGTGGATAAGAGGAGAGATAGACGTAGAGAGAGAGAGAGAGAGAGAGAGAGAGAGGAGGGGGTGAGTGAATGGGCTGAATGTGATCTGAGATGACGTGCTGTTGTTGTCCTGAACATCTGGAGGCATGCGCTATCTCTGTGATCATCGTAGTCTGTGAATCCACCTGTCTCATTTTCCCAGTCTTTTTATCTCTTGGAAATGTACAAATGAGATCAAATGTTTGGCTCCCTCCCACGCTAAACATATTCAGTCTTTTCCTCACAGCTCCACACATTTCGCATGTAATTTTAACACCACCGATTAGAGAAAGATTTACTTCAGCTTTAATTCACTATATAGGAATTTCAGTGAGTCAAAACATTTAGATCCACCAAGCTGAACAGAATGCTAACATAAAACCCAGCTTTTGTTCTCCTCCGTAGCTGGATGTGGGTGAGCCCTGGCTGAGACCTGAGCAGCCAAGATTGTGAACATGGATTTGAGCTAGATCTGATCATGCCTACGCTATTTCCTCCAAAACAAAGCTCCATTCTCAAAGCAACCACGCCAACAAACGTTGGTCTGACCAGCGGTAGTYCAAGACGTGTCCGACTGTGTGGTTCCTGTTTAATTTCCAGACTTGCACTGGTTAAGGCTTTAGCCTTTACAATGACAGAAGATTGTGTAAAGATAAAAGCCACAAAGAGCTCACAAAGACAGCCCGTAGTTTGGCATTGATCCGTCTGTGTCCCAGCAGAAGGGCTAATGCTAAAGTAACCATTGTCATCAGCAATTGATTTTCACATTTCAGGCTGAGCGGGCCTGCGCTGCTGCCTTGGAGCAGAAAAAGACAGAATTGGTCCTTAAAACGTACCCACATATCCTATTCAATCTAGTGATCCAGTACCAACACAGTCTAGTGCTCTGTTTGCATGAGCAGCACCTAATTTGCTAAGCTTCCTTTGCAAATGTTAAGAGGTATTTGCTGGATGGAGAGTGGGGAAAGTGAAGCTGTAGACATATGGATTTGATATATTTCTTAACTTCCCGGGGAGAGAAATCAAAGAGTACGGAGAGAGACAGCATGAAGCATGTCTCCGTCAATTGCATCGTTAATATAAAAAGAAATCGCCCGGGTCAATGCGGTCCACATGACATGAAATAAAATGTGAATCATCAGATCAGGTCAGATTCTCCCAGTGCTCAGGGTCCAGCTCTGACTCTCATCTTCCCATTTTGTAAGTGGAGGAGGGTCACCATGGATACTCTGACCGGTCTGCTGCTCCTAACTATTCTGTTTGTTCTGACATCCTCTATTATATACAGCATTAACTTTTTCAGCTTTTCAGCCAGCTTTTCTGTGCGAGAGGACCAGACAGGCCAACCTTTGCTTCCCACACACATTCGCAAACCCTGGGCACCCATGACCCTGTAGTTGGTTCACCGGTTGTTTTTTTTCTCCATGGACCGCTTTTGTTAGGCGATGACTGTTACATACTGAGAAGACGCCACAAGACCTGCAGTTTTGGAGATGGTCCGACCCTGTCACCTAACATTGCAGTTTAGCCCTCGTCAAACAAACTCGCTTATTTCCTTATGCGTGYTTTTCCTGCTTTCAACACATGAACTAGCTGCCTAATATATCCCACCCTCTGACAGGTCCCGGTGTAACAAGATAATCAACGTCATTCACGTCAGCTGTCAGTAGTGTTTTAATGTCATGGTTGATCAGAGTTAATTAATAAGTGGTAAAGAGCATAGGAGGGTTAAGAGAGGGGTTATTATTGTAAATGTGCCTGTGCTGTAGGGCGTGGCCGTTATTTACCACAATAGACCTGTGCCACTAGCAGCCCCTGTTTTTATCTGTGACAGCCATTTGCACTGACATTTAAAGGGCTTGCAATATGATCCCATGGGTCATGTGGTCTTATGTTCAGGTTGTCGGGGAAAAGGGGAAATGGCTTCAAGGATCAGCGGTACATGGGTTATTCAGAAGGCATAGCTTAAATTTGTTTGACTTCTCCTATTTAAGAAAAAAACTCTACGCCTACATAACCATAATGCACCATCCATGTAAAAGAAGGCTGAAGTCAGCCATTAATCCTGCACTGGAAATTAATTGGCTCTCAGACACGGTTACTTTCCCTCAGGGGAAGTCAGAGCTGTAATACTCATTTTCTCCAAGCAATCAATGAAGATCACACCTATCTGTCAACCATGCTTGAAGTCCCTCTAAGCTCTAATACCAAATTGAACCTGTATTGTGTTAATCTCTCTTTTCCCCTCGTCACACTGGGAGACATTCCCACAACGTCCGCGGGAAAAAATCGTCTGAACTCAGAAGGCGTTTGTATAACTAGGCAGGATCGCAGTTGAGACCGGTGAGGACGCAGTACCGTTCCCCTTGACATGGTGCTCCCATGGATAAGGAGTTTGTGGACATGTTCAAAAAAAAACAAACAAACGTGGTAGAAGCAAGGCACAGGAAGAACTTAATAAGGACATAGTTACGTCGTTAACTGGCCAATGCCGTCGTTAATAACACCTCTTAGAGGSTTCACTGACTACTGGCATGGCACAAATGGGAAAGATCGGATGTCGTTCTGACTGAGTTGTCATTGGGGTGTCACTAGGCGGTTGCTATATGAATGGAGTTCTCACAACGACCTCTTCAGGCTTGTGCAGTGAACCATGGTGGGTCATCGCCTCATTGTAGAAGACCGCATTAAGTTCATATCAGGTCCTTCTAGTGCCTCGCACATTGATGGAACGCATGCAGCGGATTATCAGCGTGTCTATTTCACGTTCAGAGAATTTAGTATAAATTCTGGATCCGATTCCTGACACGGCACCCGTCACGTGTTGTGGTCTACGTCAGAGTGTGGCACTGTGTACTTAACCCCGTTTCTCAGGTGAACATAAACCACTTTTAAAATCTGATTTATTTTACATGTATTTGGTTATTTTGCCCTGAAGGTAACAATCTGCTTAAAATGGCTGTCGTTTTATAATGACAACATTTTAAGTTGTTTAGATCCTGACTCAATTATTTTTGTGCTCGACTGTGAAGGGGCTTTAAATARACTTATTAATAAATGTAGTTTATTATATTGCAAATGTTTGCCAATAGGTGAGTCTTTACCGTGTTAAAATCAAACCTAGGGAAACAGATCATTTTCTGCTAAGTAGTGATCAGGATAATATAAGGGTTAAAGTAGACCCCACCCTAAAGCCCTCGGCCTCTGCTCATTGTTGATTCTCACCTTCTCCATTGTTCACCTAATGAGCCCTGACAGGCAGGCGAGGATTCTTGACCYTGGAGGATGGAGAAATTTGTGGAACCCTTCCAACTCCCCTCAGCCTGAAGAAGCTGCCTGGATGAGTAGTGGAACGTTTCGACTTAACAAGAAAGAGAAGTCCAGTTGACACGGCTCATCTACCAAATCTCCTGTAATTAGTACAAACTTGACCCCCCACGCAACCACCCCAACCCCAACCCCATCCCCATCCCCCCCGCCTTTGTTTTTGTAACAGCCAACAAACAGTTGCATGCCAGCAGCGCAAATCAGGAGCTTAAAATCTGGCATGGCGTTGGAAGACTTGGCTTAGCTATGAAATTAACCAGTAAGAGGGCTAGAAAGAGCTTGAATACTGCTGGGGAAAATTAATAGCGGCTTGTTAGTGGCACAAGCCAAGTCTTTGCCGTTCCATAGACTGCCAAGAGTTATATCTGGATGGCGGGATAAAGGGTTAGGTACTCAGGGCTGATAAAAATCCCACGCAGTTTCATGTACGCGTAGCTAGAATCAATTTCGAAAAAAACATACTATGCCAACATAGTCATGACTTCCTCCCCTTGCACCACTGCTAGGCTAGCGGAATAATTATATTTTCCAACCAGAAGTTCTCTCTCAAAAGAAATTCTTGGCTTACTGTTGGCGCATCTATCACGCACTCAGAGCAGCAGCTCAGATCTGAGCAGCTTAGGTTGGCCTGACTTTCGGATCCTGTTTTTGCCATTATGAAACTGTGTAGCTTCTCTGTTGAACAGTTGAAAAGCTCTATGTGGGAATTGCCAGGCCTAACCAAGATGATTTGGAAAAGAAAGAAACGAGGAAATGTGCTCATACATTTCTCCCAGATCCGTTTTCCTCTTAGAAGAAAATACTGAACCACTGGACCCAACCCTGTTCATGCTGCATGCTTATAAACTGTGACGTTGATGACTTAATAGAGTTTCCTTGCGTAATTAATGGAGGATATATAAAAACAATTGGCTTTGCATGGGCATGTGTGTGTGCATGTGCGCACGCACGTGTGTATATGTGTGTGTGTGTGTGTGTGTGTGTGTGTGTGGACTCATTTTCTCTTCGGATCAGTGGGGGATGGAGGCCAGTGCGCTTTACGAGTGCTGTAGCTCTGAAAGAGCCATGTTGGAAGCTTGACTCAGGTTCACCATAACAGTGTGTTTCCTTCTGGCTTCTCTTTTATTTTAGTTGCATTAGACCGTGGTGCTGTCCGAAATGCTGCCAGGTCCTAAAGCCCACCGTATTATCTCCCATTAGGCCAGAATTCCGAAATAGCTCCCAGATGTTCCAGAATACCTCAAAAGCAACTCAGCATTACGAAAGTACGGTCAATAAAAACAGATTCAAAACAAGCGTGCATTAAAAGTGCGTCTCGAGCACTGTTTTGTTTTGTGCAGTCGTGGTTAGTAGCAGGACAACTGATGGAATTCGTCAGGAAAATTGATCCCAGTCTGTCATACATTTTTCATCATATAGMGGAAGGGATTAGGTGATGCGTGTAGAGAAGAATTTGTTTGTTGGACAGTTTATGGTTTATAATCGGGCAGCCTAGGACCGCTAACAATCACATAAAGTATAAAAGAAAACAACGCTGTTTTGATAGAAAGGATTTGATGCATTTCGGCTTAATTAATCAAAGCAACCCGTGAATAGATCGAACGCGCTAATCTTTTGACTGTGCAAATTCAAAGGTAACATGGTACATTTTTGTCTTTTCATGTTTTTTAAAGAACAAACATGCTACAACTATAAATCTGACTTATTTCACTTACATTCTCTCTCTCTCGGTCTCATATAAGCAGGGAAGCCCTTCTAAAATGTAAGCGTGAGCACTATTACAATTGTTTAAACCCATCTCTTTATCACAATACTCTTCTATTTTAGGACTGTCTGTTTATTTAAAACGACAATAGTGAGCGATGTTACAGTTGTCTTTCAGCTACAGTATGTACAAGATGTCATAACGCTTAGTGGTGTGCATGTGAACAATGCTTATGTCTTATAAATATTCAGTATGAAAAACCCTACGAAAGCACATTGCTGAAAAACTCTGTGAACAATATTAATTGGTAACTCCTGATTTAGTGGTTTACTTCTGCTGGGAGGACAGCAGGGATTTCTATTCCTCTAGCCGTTATTGAAAGATTTTATGGTCGGAGCTCTGTTTAGGTTCGCCCCCCCC
>QMIH01000808.1:248645-261986 GCA_003987875.1 Clarias batrachus | reverse complement strand
GGGGGTGGGGTGGAGTGCGCGCGGTGCGGATTGGGACACGGCCGCTTGGAAATCGCGGCGTATGGAGCTGTGTGTGTGTGTGTGTGTGTGTGTGTGTGTGCGTGCTGCTGGGGACCCCGGTGTGCGTTTAAATCCTGCACACACACACACACACACACACACACAAATAAATAATCTGTACGATTCATTTTCTTTATCTTAAAGCGGGAATGACGCAACCTGAGAGTGAAGTTACTGAATTAGACCGCGCTGTGATCGGACCGGACACACACGCTGCGTTATATGTTAATTATATACATATTAATGTTAATATCATCTGTTTCACTGTACACATCAACACTTGTATTTATATAATCTGTTATTATACACAAATGTGCTTCAACTTCTTACAATATACTTCACCTTACTGTACTATATAATACACTTTATTTTAGTATGAAATCAATTATAGTATATTTTAAAGCATTTTATTACTAGACACACACACTGTATTTCTCTCTCTCTCTCTCTCTCTCTCTCTCTATATATATATATATATATATATAATGTAATAGGCTTTAATACACAGTCACTGTACTATATTAACGTATTTTTAATGGATAATATATTACGTGTGTGTGTGTGTGTGTGTGTGTGCAGGGCTTTCCTATGAAAGTGAATTATGTACTACAGTGTTACTACAATATATCTAATAAAAGCAGGTTTAGTCCTACGCGGGTCAGAGCGCTGCGGACTCGGGGTGTAAAAGAGACATAGAAATATATTAGTCCTACATTAATACAAAAAAAAATAATCCAGAAATAGTCCAACTGGACCAGACACACACACACACACAAACGCACGCACACACCCGCTCCTGCTTTGTCTGAGACAGTGAGCCTACTGGAGCACAGCGTTCAGTGTGTGTAGAGTGTGTTTCCTATAAATGGCAGTAATACAACAGACTGATGTACTGTGTGTGTGTGTGTGCGTGTGTGTGTGTGAAGCTCACCTTGAGAGCCGAGGCGTTCAGCAGCGCTGCCAGTAATAACTGAGTCCAATAAACCATAAAGTTCATGGCTGAATTTCCCAAACCGAACTGTGAGCTCACCGCCTCTCAAACACTCCCGCAAACCCCGCAGATTAATAAATAAGTCAATGTAAGGTGAAGTGTGTGTGTGTGTGTGTGTGTGTGTGTGAAGCAGGTGAAGTCCAGGGTCAGAGTAACTCCTCCATGGTCACACACACGCGTGCGGACGCGCGCACACACCTGAGGTCCAATGTGCGCAAAAATGAATTATTATAAATCTCCTCGGTTATTAAATCCGGGCTCGGTTCCGGTGTCTGTACACACTGAAGGAGAATGTCCTGGAGCTCTGGTACCGAGGGTTCCGGGTCAGAACCGGTTCCACCGACAGGGCTCTCCACCCGATTTAGCCGCTTCTGCTCCTCTCTGCACGTCTCCGCGGGAGTGTGTGTGTGTAAGAGAGATTCTCCCCGTGTAGCCGGTATATGTGTGTGTGTGAGTGTGTGTGTGAGTGCTCTCGGTTCTCTCTCCTCGCTCCTCTCTCCGTGTACAGCACGACGCGCTCCTCCAATGGCTTTAACTCAGGACTTTTTTTTTTTTGGCTTTGAGCGCATGAGATGGTCCGAGCTGATTGGTCTGACGTCATGGCACAGAGTCCCCGCCCCGACGCGTCCCAAACCGCACGCGCTCGCACTAGTTAGTGCGTGAGCCTTTATTGGGAACCGGAGAGGCACGCGCGCCTTCACACGAACTCAGTCACGTGTAATGGACGTGACGTCATTCCGCACGATTCCATAGAGAGGGAGTCACGGCGGGGACCCGGGGGGGTGAAATCCCTTTACATTTACATCCAAATTATCTCTAAACATCATTTACTCATAATAATAATAATAATAATAATAATAATAATAATAACCACCATCATCATAATCTACAGGTCAATACCAGGTCATTGTTTAAGGTAGAAATCACACACACACACACACACTTGAAGTATCAATATGATGAAAAGCTTTAATTGAGCATGTCAGGTGTTAGTAAAGGTGTGTGTGTGTGTGTGTGTGTGTGTGTTATCCTGATGTACACATGTACACTCCACATCATGGTGTTGCTGTCTAGCGAAGTAACAATGAATGCTAATCCTCCTCACGGGACACTAAGCGCTTTCTGATTAGCACCATGCTAACGGCTGAATGTCAGAGTGTTTGAGGTCAGTGGGCTGAACCCAGAGTTCTGACTCAACCCAAATCAGACCGAAGAGCAGTCGAGGCCCTGATTCAGGATTAAATGATTCTCTGTGAATGTCACTAATTCCACTTCAGCATGGAGTCTAGACTCAGACATGCAGTTATTATATACACGTCTCTCAGAAAACCACATGGCACACACACACACACACACACACACTTACTTTCCATTCAGCTGGCATGCAGTGTCGGTGCTGCAGAGACGTATCAGAGACGTATCGGAGTTGCAGACCTCGAGACAGCCGATAAACACAATCACCTCCTTCTCTAGCCTCTACTACACTATCTATCACCTTGGCTTCTATGTGTGTGTGTGTGTGTGTGTGTGTGTGTGTGTGTGTGTGTTTTGTCTTGATGTTTCCATGTGACCCAGGGACAAGGATAATTCACTTTATGTCTTCTGTCTCAACATGACCTCATGAAGAACTTAGAGTTTGTAGAAATGAAACAGCACAAAAAAAACAAAAAAAAAACATCCTGGTAAAGTGTGTCTGTGTATGTGTGCGTGTGTGTGTGTGTGTGTGTGTGTGTGTGTGTGTGTGTGTGATAGGTTGTATATTCTCAGACAAAACAGCAGACTAGTAAAGGATAAGAGTGGATTAGTGAAGAATATCTTCTTATTGGCATATATGCTCCAGTTTCTCCAGGTTGGTTCTCAATGGGATTTGACTTATCCACTATAGATCATTCTGCTTTCTGATTAAATGCCTTGACCCTGAGTTTGGGACCACGTTACTCCTGACAGATGACATTTCTCCAATGTTCTCATAGTTCTCTTCTTTGTGTCATTTGACTGCAGCTGTGGTCAGTGCTTTTCATGTTATCTTGGGAACTCTTTTTGTGACCTTTGTGTACATAAGGTTTAAGGATCACATGTCTCAGTTCTTGGTGTCCCATGCTGAATGTTTAATCTCTCGGGGTTCTGGTCGTAAGAATTCATGGAAAATGCCATTCCAGTTATCTTATAGGTTGGACCAGACTACACCCTACGCCCCAGTCAGCCCATTCTGTCCTCCCCTATTTAACTTTAAACTTACTTCATCATGTACACATCCCTCCTGCTTTTCATTTCAGATTGTTTCTCTTTAACAAGGGTTTTTATTTAGGAAGTAGAAGCTGCATTATTTCACAGCCCAACTTTAAAGGCCGACTTTAACTCAGCCGTGCCCTGCTTAACCCTTTATAGGATGCTCACTGAAACATTTACAAATTAAAAATTTCAAGACTTCGGTGGACTGTACTTACTTAAGAATTCAACTTTAGTGAAACTGTATTAGGGACTAAACAATAGAAATGTGTATTTAGAGAAAGTATGACAATATATTGAGTTTTAACAAACATTTTAGCATAACCAACAATGCAGATGTGTGTAGCCTATATTTTAGCAAAATACATTTTCAGGCTTTTTTAAAATCTAATTTACATAATAGGTCCTCAGGACACTGTCTACCGGTGTACTTGGTCTTTTGCTTACATGCAGCAATTGATTTAGATATTTTATGGTCTTCTGCTCAGTGGAAGATTTTCTCTAGTGTCTTGAACATTGATCTGAATATATACTTTCTGTATATAAATACAGTTAAACCCTTAATTGCGAACGTAATTCGTTCGGGAAGCGTGGTTGTATTCCAAAATACTTGTATATCAAATTTCCCCATAAGAAATAATGGAAATTCAGATGATTCGTTCTACAACCCAAAAATAATTCCTAAAAAAAAATGAAGTAAAAATAAAACAAATGAACCTGCACTTTACCTTTGACAAAAAAATTGTGGCTAGAGTGAAACGAGAGAGGAGAAGGGGGGGGGGGCGCTCCTGTGTAGGAAGACTTTCACACATATACACACATGCACACACACTAACGGAATCACTGCTTTCTGATAGAGTCAGAAACTCTTGAAACTGGAATCATTAACAAGGAACCTTTTTAATGACATTGCTTTTGGAATTCGTTTATCAAGTTAAAATATATTTTTAAATTTTGCTCAGCTTGCAAAATGCTTGCGGACCGAGTTTTTCAAAATACATGGTTCCACTGTATATTACTTTCATGGTATGTTCTTAATTCTGTGAAGACGTTCAGTCATCCAGGTGAGGCTATCCAGAAGTTGAATCATCTCAACTGGACTTCTTCTTAGTTTCACTACTCTTTCAAGTAGATTCTTCACTCTAAGGTAAGTTGAAAAGTGAGAAAGAAAAAAAAAGGATCCTCTCCTATCTGAAATGACCAGTTACATGAACAGTGGAGAAGGTGAGTATAAGAGGGAAGGTGGTTAGAGAGTAAACTGGTTGGGACTAGATGATAGAAACATTTTGAGTTTTACTTGAATACTCTTAGGCTTTTGTTTTTTATGGTAACGTAAGTCCTCAGTGTTATTTCCATAAATAAAATGTAATAAATAAATCTGCATGAACTTTACATGGTGCATTTTGACAGAAGGATTTAGTGAATGTGTAAAAAGCACTACGCTTCATCCCTCAGGATTAACGGGTGAAAATGGGATCAGCCTCAAAATCACTTTATTTGCTGCAAGAATTTACCTGTACAGGTGACAGGACAAACAGCGGCCCCTCACAACATTAATATTGACACCAAACAGACATTCTAAATCAATTTTTAGTTTAGAATTAACATGATCATTATTTCATTTAATGCTTATTAGTCACACACACAGCTGCCGTTCCATGTTTTACTAAATACAGTGTGTGTTAACATTATTATGCAGCACATGCAGTAAGTTACTGAGCTACAGCTGAGATGGAGTGAACAATCGCTGGAGCTTTAATCAGAGGACTGTCGGTGAGAGGACTGGTCTCAAGATGGAAAGCTCCTGGAATATCGGCTGCATTTCTTGTCCTTGTTTAAAAAGTCTTGACGACATGATGAGAAACAGGAGGAAATGAATTCCAGGAGGTTTTAACCTTAGACCTCAGTAAGATCACGCTCCAAAACATTCCCAACCCTAACCACAGACGCTGCATGCGATAAACACACAGCTGATAATATAATTATGAACAGTAAATAATAATAGATCTAAGGAGTTAGACATTATGTAGACACATAAGACACAGACACTTCAGATATAAAAGAACCATGAAGAAACCCAAAGTGATGAAGACACTGGGATGTCACACCAGATTCACTTAGTCCTGAGATGAGCTTATGTTCATGACCTTTGACCCTTATGGTCAAACCGCTAGTGTCTTGATCTTTAAAGGTTCTTCAGAGGCTGATAACTCCCACCACACACTCTCTCTGAAAATATTCAGCTTTCTGAGATAATTAGAGCTGGACAATTAATCACATGAAGAATCAAAACCATGCTTTATCTGCTATTGGAATGATTTATTATGATAAATCATGAAAAAACTATTTGTTGTTGTTGTGTTTGTGTGTGTGTGTGCACTTAATTTTTACAGTAAACATCACTAAAGTACTAAAACAGCTCTGAAGACATAAGAGTGGAACCAAACCAAGGGGAAGTTGATGAGCTGGTTTCCATCTGTTTCTACTTTGGAGAACATTTCCGAAAAAGAACGTTTCCAGCAATGAGAATGTAACATAATGACGTCCAGCACACACACACACACACACACACACACACACACACACACACACACACACACACACACACACACACAGTAATGATAAAGTAGTGTATATGTTGGTGAAAAGGAGGATTTTAAGGAAGAGTTTAATATCGGACTCAGCACTCAGACTCCTGTCCTTCATCAGGATTAATTAAAGAAAAACACATAATGTGCTGTGTAAGAGTCTCCCACTCACACACACACGCACGCACGCACACACACACACACACACACACACACACACACACTCTGAATCTACTCACAACTGTTTATTTTTAGTTGCATTTATGTGTAAAAAATTTTAAAAGGCGGGGCTACATATGAGTTTAATTTTTGATGTCATAAAATATTCTCCACATCAACCCAAGCATGTTTGAGGTGACGAATAATTAAGCAGTATCACACTCAAGGTTGTCCTGTTTTGGTGAATATCAGCATAGCTGTGATGTCTTCAGTACTCAGGCTGCAGCCTTGTGCCTATGATCACATCACAGCCGTGCTGATATTCAGTACAACAGCACGACCTTCAGTGTGGTATAGAGTTCCATCAACCAAAAACCCCATATATTATCAACAGGTTATGTTGTTCAGAAACAGAGTTCAGTGTTAATACAGGAAAAATCAAACCTCTTCTTTTCTTCTTTCATCCGAGGTCAAACATCACCACTACATCATACAGGCTCCGCCTTTAAAGTAAAAGCCACACCCCCTACATGAGTAATAAATGAATATTAATGCATCTAATGTCCTTCATTTATGTTAATAGATAACAGTATGTTGTACAGTGTCAGCACACACACACACACACACACACACACACACACACACACACACACACACACACACATGCACACACACACACACACAGAGTTAATTAACTTTTCTCTCATTTCTCTTTACTCACTCAGTGAGTGTGTGTGTCTGTGTGTGTGTGAGAGAGCAAGAGTGTGTGTGTGTGTGTGTGTGTGTGTGTGTGTGTGTGTGTGTGTGTGCGTGTGTGTGTGAAAATCACTCTCACCACACAAGGTCAGCACTCAGGTCTAATGTCAGGAGGTCAAAGATCAAAAGGAGTCATGTTTGTGCATGGGTGTGGAGCAGACAGAGGGATTATGGGTAATATGTGTGTAGAGTTTATGAGAAACGTTGCCAATGGAAACATCTTACATGTAGGAAATGAAAACCTTAAAATAAATCCTGTGTGTTATTAAAACTCATGCTGAGAGAATTACACTTATTTATTTATTTATTTATTTATTTGTTTGTTTGTTTGTTTGTTTGTTTGTTCATTTATTATGCTTATTTAATGTTTCAGGGTTTTAATCATAAAAGTGACAAACTGTATATTTATTACTTTTAAATCTCACAATTAAAAAAATCTATATTTTATTACAAGTACGTCTTTACGAGTGTGTCCCTGCTGAGGGGCCGGAGGGGACGGTGCTGAGGGAAAACCTCTCTCAGACATGATGAGGAAGGAACCTGAGGGGAACCAAACTCAGAGGGGAAACATCCTGATGCTTACTGTTTTCTTAAAATCCTACTTACTTTTTCTTTTTAACTGAAGCAATAACCATTAAACCCTTTCACACAAAACACGTAGTCCTGAAAGATATCAAAACAATAAGGTGGAAAGTATCAATTAATAAAATAATGATAACCAGAAAACCAGTCAATGTTCTTAACATATGAGAATGACCAGTTATGAAAATGATCATTTTGGGCATTTGTAAGATCTAATGTTAGCCCCCATTTCTGACCCACATTTTTACTTAAACTAACCTAAGAGTGAGACCAGCACTACTCATTACTCACTTCCCCTCCTCCCCTGATTTTCTCCCCAATTTAGTTGTGTCCAATTCCTCCTCATCACTAGGGGGCTCCCACTTTAAGGCTACTACTACCACTCAGTCGGGAGGGCCAAAGATCACATGTTTCCTCTGAACCGTGACGCCAGCCGAACGCATCTTTTCGAACTGCTCACTCACGCACCGCTGGGAGCGGAGTAACACACTCGGAGGACGGCGCTATCCGCCCCTTCAGTCCCCCAGCTGGATTCTGGGTGGATTTTGTTGCAGCCTGATAATTTTCTACACTAAGGATTTAAAACACCACTGAAAGAAACAAAACCTGAAACCTACATCTGCTCCTGTTTTTAAATGAAAGTAACTAAAGTCACTGCTGTTACCTGCTCTTTGGGGAATCTGTAAATCTGTTTAAAAGTTCTGACTCCATAGCCATGTTTAGGAAGAAGGAAGAAACTTTGAGAGGAACCAGACTCAACAGGGAACCCATCCTCATCTGGGTGATAACGGAGAGCAGGGATTGATCTGCACTCATACTGTGTGTTAAGAGGCTGGAAGTTCAGTACAACAGGAGAGGTGTTTAAGTTCATATGGAGTCCAGTTTGTTCCTGGAGGCTCAGGTAGACTGGAGGAACATCCAGTCGTGAGCTATCGAACGACTAAAGTCACACGTCCGCAAAGAACAGCTGTCTGCATCAGTCGAGGACAGGATAGTCTTCATGGAACCCATCCCCAGCCACCACACGAATCCCAGGCAGACCACACAGGGCATCCATGCGACGAGATCTCCATGGGACGAGTCAGACAGGGCCAGAGGGCAGAAACGTCTGGATTACTTTCAACTCAGGAGAGACATGTGTAGCCCCACAGAGAGAGTACAGTGTGCAAGCAGAGACTCCGGCAGGACTAACTATGACATCATAACTAAAAGGGAGGAGCCAGAAGGAAACACAGACATGAGGGGGAACTGAGATGTAAAGCAACCAATCACCTCACCATCAACAAACCTGAGTGATCAATGAGAGTGGGGAGGACAGCATCTAAACATACCAGTTCACCAGAATACTCTACGTCCATGAGTCCCCCAGATCTGCTCCTTTACCTAAGGCTAATCTATTTACAAAAATGCTTGGCTAAATAAATAGGTTTTTAGCCTAGACTTAAACACTGAGACTGTGTCTGAGTCCCGAACATTAATAGGAAGACTATTCCATAACTTTGGGGCTTTGTAAGATAAAGCTCTGCCCCCTGCTGTAGTTTTAATAATACGTGGTACTGACAAGCAGCCTGCATTCTTTGATCAAAGTAGGCGTGGCGGATCGTAAGACACTAGCAGTTCACTCAGATACTGCGGCGCGAAACCATTTAATGCTTTATATGTCAAAGTCTATGTGAAATTTTACAGGGATGGGCTCTTATCTGGGGTGGTGATGTGCTCATATCTTCTGGTTCTAGTGAGGACTCTCGCTGCTGCATTCTGGACTAACTGGAGCTGAAGTATTTGAGATGCAGCTGGACATCCAGCACTGAAATCCACCTTCACACAACTTCTCCACTCCATCATTCAATAAAAACACATTTTATCTCATTTAGACTTTAATATATTTTTAATGTGCTAAATCTGAATTTGAGCTCCTAGCACATGCTACATGTCTCCTGCCTCATTTTAATGTTTATGCTCCATATATGGTCATCACTTCCTGTTCTCATTCATCAAGATGATTTCCCATGAACCTGGTACATTTTTTGTCGAGTTGTGGCTTCCTGCTCCACTTAAATATCATAAAACACATTGTGAATTCTTGTTTATTTGCACAATGATGTTAAAATAAAGACATCGTACAATGCTATCAAAAGTGGCGTTAGCGCTGATGGAACTCCTGGATGCCAGCATGTGGGCGGAGAACAGGAAGATGAGTTTTGGGAAGATTCTGACATCATTTGTTTTTAACAGTTTGTACAGACAGGATTTTGGCATTTTCTTAATATAACATAATGTACTTCTGGGTGGACTCTAGAGTTATGGTGTGTGTGTGAGAGACTGTGGGTGTATGTTCACAGGTCCTCTGTGTATAAGCGTGGGTTATTGCGTACACATATAAATGAATATTAATGAGCCGTCCAATTTCATCCTGTTCTCTTGCAACAACTTAAGAACACACACACACACACACACACACACGCACACACACACACACACACACACACACACACAGATCCACCCAAATCCTGTTGCATCAGAACATGTTTATGCTGAGTCCAGGCCAGAAACCAGTCTCTATATTCCAGTAAGTAATGTAATGGTGGGGACTAATGAGGAGAAAATAGATTTTATGTTTCAGCAGTTTTACTCTTTTCACTTTTTTTTCCACCTGAGAGCAGAGGTGATCCTAGCAGATGGGCACGGGGTGGCATGTGCTTGAGAACAGTATTGTGTCGAGTGTGTTTGTAAACCCCATCAAGCTCCATGATGAAACTGTCTCTCGTGAAGACCTTCCCAGGAAAGCGAGACCAAAACTTACTGCTGCAGAGGAGAAGTTCATTTCGAGTCACCAGCCTTACAAATCACCAATTAACCTCAAGCAGCACCTCAGATTAGAGCCGTTATGAAGCTTTACAGAGCACAAGTAAGACGGTTACAACGTAAATGTATGTAACTACAAAAAACTATAAAAACTATAAAAAAGCTCTTTGTGTTGCTAGATCGTTGTATCAATCCACTCTTACAGAAAATAACAAAAATACTCCTAGATTTTTATTTAATACCATAGCAAAATTAACTAGGAATAAGACCAATACAGAAATCTGTACGAAAGCAGAAATATTAGGCAAAAAAAAATTAGGCTTTGAAACCAGACAATTTAATTGATACAAATGATAAACCAACCACATCAGATCAGAACCTAGAATACTTTACTCCCCATGAAGCAAGAGAACTAATTTCACTCATTTCTTCTGCAACATCATCAACCTGTATATTAGGTCCTATACCGACACATTTTCTCAAACAGATAATGCCAGAAATAACAGAACCCCTGTTGAAAATAATTAACTGTTCACTCAACAGTGGGTATGTTCCCACATCCTTTAAATTAGCCGTTATTAAACCACTAATTAATTCTAAACATTATTAATTTCTGACTATAGTTGGGTCATGTCCCTAAATCTTTCAAGTTGCCAGAAGCCTCTTCTTAAAAAATCTAATTTAGACTCAAATTAAATAACAAATTACAGACCGATTTCAAACCTTCCGTTTATATAAAAAATATTAGAAAAGGTAGTATCAGCTCAAATTTGCGCCTTCTTATAGAAAAACGACATCCTCGAAGAATTTCAGTCAGGTTTCAGGCACCATCATAGAACAGAAACAGCACTACTTAAAGTCACAAATTATTTGTTTTTATCTTCGGACCAAGGCTGCATCTCAATATTAGTCTTACTTGATCTTAGTGCTGCATTTGACCCTATAGATCATAATATTCTCATAGATTGTCTACAAAATCATATTGGTATGCAGGGACAGGCGTTGAAATGGTTTAGATCCTACCTGTCTGATCGATTCCATTTTGTAGATCTGAATGAAGAACAGTCTGGTGTAATGCCAGTGAAATATGGGGTCCCACAAGGGTCAGTTTTAGATCCTCTGCTGTTCTCTATATACATGCTTCCCTTGGGTAACATCATCAGAAAACATGGGATTAGTTTCCATTGTTATGCTTATGATACCCAGTTATACATCTCCACAAAACCAGATGAAACCAGACTGGACCACCTGCATTACTAGGTGGTTGTCCTGCATCATCAATAAACAAGTTACAGTTTGTCCAAAATGCAGCCACCAGAGTTCTCACCAGGTCAATAAAATATGAACATATAAACCCAATACTATCATCAATAATTAATTACAAACTAGCATTACATACGCACAAGGCTCTAAATGGTTTATCTCCCATGTATCTAGCCAGTCTTCTGACAATATCGCTCCTCAAGATCGCAAAACTCTGGTAATTCCACCAGTGCATTCTTATATTTAGCTCCTAAGCTTTGGAATAGCCTTCCAGGCAATATTCGTGGCTCAGATACAGTCAACCAGTTTAAAAGTAGACTCAAGACACATGTCTTTAATCTGGAATACGCATAATTAATTCCGTAACCTCGTACTCCAGTACATCTAAATGCACACTCGTATCTAGTGCTGCTAATATACTGAATGGCATCCTGAACGGCATTGTTGCCCTCGACTTGCTCATCAGGGACTATCTGACCATTTTGATTCATACACATTCACATTACATACAAACTTTTTTTGATGCTGCTTTGCGACAATGACAATTGTTAAAAGCACTATACAAATAAAACTGAATTGAATTGATTATAGAAAGTGTGTGATTATAGCAAGTGAGTGATTAAAGCAATTGTGTGATTATAGAGTGTGTGTGATTATAGTGAGTGGGTGATTACAGAGTTACAGAGAGATAATTTAATATTGATGATATTAAATATGTGATTATAGAGAGTGTATGATTCTAGCAAGTGTGTAATTACAGCGAGGGTTATTATAGTGAATGTGTGATTATAAAGAGTGTGATTATAATGAATGTGTGATTATAGTGAGTGTATGATTCTAGCAAGTGTGTAATTACAGTGAGGGTTATTATAGTGAATGTGTGATTATAGCGAGTGTGTGATTATAGTGAGTGTGTGATTATAGTGAGTGTGTGATTACAGAGTGTGTAATGATATTGAGTATGTGATTATAGAGAGCGTTTGATTCTAGCAAGTGTGTGGTTACAGCCAGGGTGATTATAGTGAATGTGTGATTACAGTGTGTAGTGAGTGTGTAATTACAGAGTGTGTGATGTAATGATAATTTAACGTCTCCTTTAATGGCGTAGCGGTGGACGCCAAAGATCCCCTCCTCACGAGCGCCATCCAAACACCGCACGTGATGCGCTGACCCCCCGGGGCAGAAGATGCAGGAGGAAGAGATAAACATAACCAAAAAACCCTCCTGCATGTAAATACACCAACTATGTGTAACGACAAAATGCCATGGCGGGCCTTACAAACACAGAAATATACATTTAAAGTTCATTCTTTGAATTTAACACATATACACACGTGGACAAAATTGTTGGTACCCTTCGGTCAATGAAAGAAAAACTCACAATCGTCACATAAATAACTGTAATCTGACAAAAGTAATAATTTTAATGAATGTTAACCAATGAAAGTCAGACATTGCTTTTCAACCATGCTTCAACAGAATTATTTWAAAAAATAAACTCATGGAACAGGCCTGGACAAAAATGATGGTACCCCTAGAAAATACTGAAAATAATGTGACCAAAGGGACATGTTAATTCAAGGTGTGTCCACTAATTAGCATCACAGGGGTCTACTATCTTGTAATCAGTCAGTGGGCCTATATATAGGGCTCCAGGTAGTCACTGTGTTGTTTGGTGACATGGTATGTACCACACTCAACATGGACCAGAGGAAGCAAAGGAAAGAGCTGTCTCAGGAGATTCGAAAGAAAATTATAGACAAGACATTATAGACAATTATAAACATGTTAAAGGTAAAGACTATAAGACCATTTCCAAGCAGCTAGATGTTCCTGTGACTACAGTTGCACATATTATTCAGAAATTTAAGATCTATGGGACTGTAGCCAACCTCCCTGGACGTGGCC
>QMIH01000808.1:180752-198481 GCA_003987875.1 Clarias batrachus | reverse complement strand
AGTTACAGTTTACTGCAGCAACAACGGCTCACTATTTCATCAGTGTTTCACTAAACAGTTTCTCATCCAGTAACACTTTGTGTGTGTGTGTGTGTGTGTGTGTGTGTGTGTGTGTGTGTGTGTGCACGTTAATTGTTCTTCTTTTAGATGTTTTCTGTCTTTTATTTTAGTGAGTGATGTTTATTTCTAATGATTAATTTAAGACTTATAATAACGTGTTAGAATTAAAACACACGTCACACTCACATGCAGCTGATGCAGGACTCACCAGATGTTTCCTTTTGAATGTATTAACTTTATCCTAGCATAGGATGATATTTACTACGTCATTCTAGAGCATGGTATAACGTATAACAGTAGCGTACACTGGAGTTTATCTGTATATGGTATAATCATCACTGTATCATACACGAGCATAGTGTGATGTTCACTGCATCATGGGAGAGCACAATATATTGAGTTACAAAACAGTACCAGAGCATATAATGGTTCCTACTGCATCGTTCTTAAAGTACGATGTTTAAACCATGGTGTTAGAGTGTAGTATAATATTCCCTACAATAGTACGAGAGCCAGGCCTTGTTGTGAAGAACACAATTTCATCAAGTAAGTCTAAGGTGAAAGAGACTCCAAGCAGATTTCGAGCATCAGGATGGTTCAGGTACATCTTAAAAACCTCTTCTGACTCAAACATACACTCTGTCACTGTTACCCTAATAAGAATTAAAAAGAGGACCCTGACACACTTATTGTTTCATGTTGATTAGAAAATGGGAAAATAAATCCTTACAATAAAATCAAAGTAATAATAATAATAATTTGAAGGAGAATAATGTGATCATTTGTTTCCTGTAATTGTACAGTAAGTCCAGCACCAGAGAGTCTCACTGAGCGTCACTGAGACTATGACAGGCTTACAGCTCCCTCCAGTGGTCAAACAAGATAAATCACTCTAACATAAACTGTAATAGTGAACTCAACATACACACTCACATCAATTTCATGGTCATAGTGTGTATGTTGGGGGGGTGGGGGTGTTGGGTTTGTATTGGTTGGGCTGCAACGGGCTGAGCTCTCTTCACAGCTCCAGGATTGGACCTCAGGTTACTGTTAGTCTGTCAGTGTAAGTTTCCTCTAAGTTCTTTGGTTTCCTCCTGAAAATGTGTGTGTGTGTGTGTGTGTGTGTGTGTGTGTGTGTGTGTGTGTGTGTGTGTGTGTGTTGTGCGTGTGTGAGTATCACCCTGTCCAGGTGTAATCCTAACTCACGAGCAGGGTTCTGAGGGTTGATGAGGACAGAGATCTTGCTGAAGGTGTGAGATCTGGGTTTTATGAGGCGAGTGGAATGTCATGACTTCTGCGGTGACAAAGCCACAGAAACCAGAAACAATATCTGTGTGCTTTAAGGCATTAGGCAAATTACACAGGGGAGAGGAAATGACAGTGTGTGTGTGTGTGTGTGTGTGTGTGTGTGTGTGTGTGTGTGTGTGTGTGTGTGTGTGTGAGACAGTGTGTGTGAGAAGGATGACTCTAAGTGTCTTTGCAGGTGTGAAACAAGTCATTCAATACAGTTGAGACAGTACAGAGTGGAGTGTGTGACACGCTAATAATAATGCAGTTAACGTTGGTGTTTTTGCTTATGAGTTTAAACCTCGTGTGTTTGAAACAGACTGGAGTCTTCGTTCCTGGGAATATCATCATTGGGGGGCTTTTCCCCATCCACACCGCAGTGGAGCAGCCAGGTCATGCCTCTGATCTCCGGACCTCCTGCACCATGTAAGTGACACACACACACACACACACACACACACACACACACACACACTTAAATGAAAAAAATAAATAATAGTAATAATCATTTAAAATTAAAAGTGATCATGAATGTCATTTCCATCTGTTAACATTCTGCACCCACTTTCATTTTGTTTTTCAAAGGTTAATTTTCTAGTTTTAGGTTTTAGTTTAAAACATTGCTTTATGATGGACACTGCAGGCTCATGGACACGTCTCACGTCTGATACACAGTGTGTTCTGAATTCTCATCCGTAATCTTGCACCCCAGTCCAGTCAGCTCCACAACAATTGGCAATACCAATAAAAACATTTATGTCTCTAATGATAGCTACTTGCTCTTTTTAGATTTCTACAAAGCTTTTGATTCACTAGAACATAATTTCATCTTTCARGCACTTACCAAATTTGGGTTTGGCGATTTATTTTGTAAAGTTATTAGGACATTATATAAAAATAATAATAGTTCAAATTTGGAACCTCTCCAAGATTTACTTTGTCACGTGGAGTAAGACGAGGCTGTCCTATATCTCCATATTTATTTCTTATTGCCTCTCAATTTTTAACTTTGCATATTTCCAGCAGTGAGTTACAAGGAATTATAATTGACAATAGACCAATTATTATTAGCCAGCTGGCTGATGACACCACTTTGTTTCTGAATGACGCCTCCCAAATCCCTTTAGCTTTAAAACTGATTGATTCCTTCTCTAGAGCTTCTGGTCTCCATTTAAATATCAACAAGTGTGAATTAATGTCTATTAAAAGCTGTAATAATCCATCCATTTGTAATATTCCTGTGAAAGATCAAGTTACTTATTTAGGTATCGTAATTAATAAATACCAAAAAAAACAAGATGTAATAAAAACCCAAAAGAAACGTAATTCCTGGTTACAGAGAGATCTTTCAATAAGAGGAAGAATCTTACTCTCTAAAGCTGAAGGACTACCAAGACTTACCTGCGCAACTCTTTCCTTGGAGGTGCATAAGGGTACCTTAAAAAAAGCTGATATATAAAGGTGATAAACAATTTTGTTTGGAAAAATAAAACCCACTTTATTAGGAAATCAGTACTGATGAATCCACTAAAAAAAGGAGGACTTGATTTTTCTAGAGTTTACTGCCTTAAACAACACCTTGAAATTCAATTGGCTTAGGAATTTTATTAATAATCCCTCATCTCTCTGGAATATTATCCCAAATGACATTTTCCCAAAAGTGGGTGGCCGGAATTTTCTCTACTCTGTAATTATAACGTCACAAAGATCCCTATCAGACTTTCCAATTTCTATAAGCAGATGCTCTTGGCTTGGTCCCTAATATACAAACACAATTTTTCTCCACACAGAACAATAAGGATGTCCTTTACAAGAATAAATCACTTTCCATTGATAACTGTTTAACACACATGGCAGACTTCATAATTATTTAGACTTTTCACAAAAATACAATATTCCTATATCTGCTAATGAATATGCTGTTGTTTCTAATGCCATACCCTCTGGGGTGCGTTTACTGTTACAAGGCTCTACATTTCCTTGGCCGTGGTCTTACTCGTTGTCACTAACAGACAGAGTGGTCGGAGGAGTTTGCTTTTCTGTAGAGCAACAGAAGAGAAATGATAAAATCAGAGCCCTCTTCCAGAGAGACGTCATTACAGTTCCTTATGTGATATCATACTGGAATGGTATTGTAGAGGATTTACCCTGGGAGGAAGTATGGTCCATGCCTCAAAAGTATCTTTTAAYGAATAAAGTAAAAGAAATAACATACAAATTAATACACAAATGTTATCCGTCCAAAGCCTTTTGTTGGAAATACAAGTCAGACATTGAAGTGAATTGTTCTTTTTGTCAGTCTGATGAAGAAAATGTTTTTCACCTGTTTTGGCAGTGTTCCTACACACAGACTTTTTCGCCACAATTCTTAATATTCATTCAATCTCATTTTGAAAGTGACGTTTCTGTTTCAAAGATGTTTTATTTGGATTTTTTGGATACCCAAAAAGGGAAAATTGGGAAATATTACATAATTAATTTGTGTTTACTCCTAGCTAAATATCATATCCATAAACAAAAATTTTCTCTGTATTTAGAAAAACGATCTAAACAGATATACAGATATATAGAAACTCTACAAGACTCTGTTAACCCTAAAGTGATGAAAACTGTTTCCCTGTATTCTTCCTTTGTGTCTTTTTAGGTTGTAGAACCTCCACTTTGTGATTGTTCTATTGTTTTATTATACTCTGGCTTTCTGTTTGTATATATAATCCTTTTTTTCCTCTTTTCCTTTTCTTTTTTGTTATAAAATTAAAATAAAAACCTAAAAAAAATAGTAAGAACCAAGGAAATATACATAATTTTTTTTTAATGCGGGAAAGAGGAAATAGATTGTTGTTTTGGCGTTTTGATATTTGGTTGTGTTTTCTGGTTTGGACTTTTTGCCTCCCATTGACTTTGATTATTGCTTTCCCCCCTTGGTTTGGTTGCTCTTTGTATATATTTGTAGATAATTTCACTGTATGTTTGTGCACTCAGCAGTAGTAGGGCGTGGCTGCCATTTATTTTGGGAAGAGGGAATTTATTCACTAATATATATATATAATATAAATACTATTTAGTTTATTATTTTGGCCTGGGTCCACCCTGAATATGATCCTCCTCCTGATTTTCAAGCACAAGAAAGACAACAGCTTTATTATGCAAAGGTGCTCCTTCAGTTAGAAACAACTAGTTTGAGATTTATATCTGCTCATCTTTTTTGAACTACACTAGAATGCCTCATCACCCCACCAAAACTGTTATAAAAAAAATAAAAGTAACTCGGGAAACTTTTACTCTGAGTAAAATCTTTTTAGCTACTTTTTTTTACTTTTACTTGAGTAGATTTTTATAATGGTAACTTTACTTGTACTTCAGTGAAAAAATTCACTGAAGTAACAGTACTTTTACTTGAGTACAAAATTTTAGTACTCTTTCCTCTGCTTACATCTTATGTCTAAGCACACCACAAACCCTCCGGTCCTTCAGCGCTGCTCGGTTGGTCCCATCATTTCTCAGACATCGAGGAGGACATGCATCTAGAATGTTTTCTGTTCTGGCTCCTGAGTGGTGGAATGAACTTCCTCTAGATGTCTGTATACCTGACAGGTATTCAGTAACCGCTTAAAGATTGCCAATCTGTTTCTTAGATATTTGGGTTAATCTTGCCCCCACTGTTCCCATCCAAAAAAACAAAACAAAAAACACAACAACTGATGACTATGGTAACAGTATGTTAAAATGTTAACTGATGACAGAAACTTCAAAGCACTTTTGTAAGTCTCTCTTGATAAGACAATCTGCCAAATTTCTAAATGTAAATGTAAATAGCAGCTCATGGTTGATTTGGCATTAAAAAGGTGGATGGTTTTACAGAAAAGATCTTAATCTACACTATTAACTTTGTTGAGGGATATGTGAGGCTATCATAATTTTGCTAGTGTAAAGGAAATAACAGACTCAGACAATTAGAGTAAATTTACTTTAAGAAAATATTAACTGTCATGCTAATTGGCTACGATACATTTTCCATGACACTGTCGCTTGTCTTTACCAAGGGTGCCAATAATTTTGGTACACAGCCATTTCAGACCATAGCAGAGTTGCTAGACAGACTATCCTCTCTGTGCTCCTGCAGGCTGAGTCCCGCCGGATTGGCTCATTCCCTTGCCATGATCCATGCAGTGGAAACCGCAAACGTTTTACCTGCATTAACACACCTGGGTCTCACACTTGGATATCACATCCATGACACGTGTTCAGACGTCACCACTGCCCTCAGAGCCACCGAGGATCTCTCTGACCACTGCACATCTGGAACAAACACATCTGACTACATCCGGCCTGTGACAGCCGTGGTGGGAGCGGAACATTCTGAGACGTCCATCGCTGTGGCAAGAATGCTCAACCTGCAGCTCATACCTCAGGTTCACTGACACCTACTGTCCAGCTGTCTGTCTGTCTGTCAATTTGTCTGTCTATATATTTACTCTATATACGTCTGTTCCACTTTTTGATCCAATGCCCAAAACTATTACATTTCTTTGTGTGCATTCTGCAGATCAGTTATGCTTCCACAGCGGACATTTTGAGCGATAAGTCTCGTTTCCCAGGTTTTTTGCGCACCGTCCCAAGCGACATACACCAGACCAGTGCCATGGTTCAGCTCCTGACTGAGAGGAAGTGGACCTGGGTGGGTTTCCTGGCCACTGACGGAGACTATGGACGCGCTGCTTTGGACAATTTTGTTTCTCAGGCCACTAAAGCCGGGATCTGTGTGGCCTTTACGGAAATCCTCCCTGACTCTCTGAGTGATAAACACAAGTTTGAGGCCGCCGTCTCTCACGCTGTTCACACCATCCACACAAACCCTAAGGTCAGAGTCATCGTGTCATTTGCCAAACCAGAACACATGAAGAGTGTGTTCAGTGCACTGACGGAACTCGGCGCAGACCGGCGACTCTGGATCGCGAGTGATAACTGGTCCACAGCGGCAGACGTGCTCAGTTCTGAACAGCTGGATGGTGTCGGATGGGTGCTGGGCTTTTCATTCAAAAGCAAAAACATCAGAGACTTTGAGGAATACGTCAAGCATTTAGGACTGAACAGTGACGCTCAGACGAACAATTCATTTTTTCGAGAGTTTTATTCCTCTTTCGCAATTTCAGTGAATACAAGTGAGGCTAATGTTACTACTACTACTACAGATCAGCTGATAGCGAGTGCTCAGGTGGGCGTGGTCTTCAGTGTTCAGATGGCCGTGAATGCGATCGCTCAGGCAGTGGCGTTCATCTGCAAACACACTGACTGCTTGGCATCAGGAGGAGTAAAACAGCATGAGGTACTCAACAAGCAAACGTAAAGAACTAATAAATTAACAACCATGTGTACTAGCTAATCTAACAATGAACATCACAGAACTTCCAGCTGTAAGCATTACACACTTTAAGCTAACTAGTTAGCTGGCTAGCACTGAGGGGTGTTTGTGTCCCCGGTTTAAAAATTCACCGATCATGTTTAACTTCTGAGGATCTGCCGAGCTGAACGTTCTCCAGATTTCTCATTGTTTATCTAAATCCCAGCATCTATACAGTGGCTTTAAATCAGATACAGTTGTTGTTGTTGTTGTTGTGTGCCAGCTGCTGTCTGCGTTGAAAAACAGAAGCTTTGAGTTGGATGGCGTCTCGTACGAGTTTAATAAAGACGGAGACATTAACCTGGGCTATGACGTCTCTCTCTGGAACGCTAACAAAGGAACCGTGGAAACCCTGAACATCGTGTCTCACTACAAGCCCACAGACAGCAGCCTGAACGCCAGCGCCTTAACACTGGTGACTATTCACACTGATAACTGTCTGTCTGAACCTGTCTCTCTCTCTCTCTCTCTCTCTCTCTCTTGACTGTCTCACTGTAATGAAACCTGTCTCACCCACTTGTGTTTTCAAGCAGAGTTTGGTTTCTAAATGCTCAGACAGTTGTGAACCGGGACAGTTTAAAAAAAGTGCTGAAGGTCAACACACCTGTTGTTATGAGTGTATCGACTGTGCAGAGAATCAGTACACCAACAACACAGGTAACGCCCCCCAAAGCCCCCCCCCAACCCCACCCCCAACCAAACACACCCACACACACTCCCACACACCTCTCTAACCCTGTACCTGTTTTGTGTGGGGTTTTTTAGACATGGATCAGTGCTACACTTGTGATGTGACCAGCGAGTGGGCGGAGTCAGGCAGTTCTGAGTGTAAGAAGAAAGCCGTTGAGTTTTTCTCCTGGGACGACCCCTTCGCTGTGGTCCTGGTCTCGCTCTCAGTTCTCGGGGTGCTTGTGGTTTTCACTGTATCAGTTCTTTTTGTGCTGCACCGAGGTTCTCCGGTGGTGAAGGCGGCCGGTGGTTCTCTGTGCCAGCTCATCCTACTGTCTCTGAGCGGAAGCTTTGTGAGCGCCGTGCTGTTTGTGGGGAAGCCGACGTCTGTGCAGTGTAAAGTGCGTCAGGTTCTTTACGGCCTCAGTTTCGCTGTGTGTGTGTCCTGCATCCTGGTCAAGTCCTTGAAGATCCTGCTGGCGTTCCACATGAACCTGATGCTCAAACAGCTGCTCCGCCGCCTCTACAAGCCCTACGCCATCATGAGCATGTGTGTGACGCTGCAGGTTGTGATCTGTGCATGTTGGCTGATCCTGAAAAGCCCTAACGCAACATCGACCGTGTTCCTCAGGACCATCCTGGAGGAGTGTGATGAGGGTTCCTATGTGGCGTTTGGAGTGATGTTGGGCTACGTTGCTCTCATGGCACTTGTCTGCTTCGCCTTTGCTTTCCAAGGACGCAAACTCCCACAGAAATACAACGAAGCAAAATTCATCACCTTCAGTATGCTGATCTACCTCATCGCATGGATCATCTTCATCCCCACGTACGTCAACACAAAAGGAAAATACCTCCCGGCCGTGGAGATGATCGTCATCTTGATCTCCAGTTACACTGTCCTGAGCTGCCAGTTTCTCCCAAAGTGTTACGTCATCTTATTTAGGAAGACGCAGAACACCCGAGACGCCTTCGTTAGGAGCATTTACGAATATTCCAAAAGGACAGCGGGAAATCTGCATCCGCCACAGAAAGAGAAAATCGCAGAAAAGTCACCGAATGCCAAGTCCAACCCTGGTTTTATTCCTGATAACATGATGTGAAAATATATAAATAAACATGAGCACATAAAAACCATCATATAAGTAATATTACTTTTTTATTTTAAATCAGACAGATTTAATTTCTCCATTAATCATAAAATTTCTCCATCAGTTACACGAATTAAGAACAAACCTTGCGCTTCTCAGTTGAATTGTTCAAAACATTCCAGCTAATTAACACTAAACCTTTCCATTTGCTGCTCTAAAATAATGTTCACAACACCACATCCTTATTTCTAAAGATTTAATCCTGACTGTAGACTCAAGCAGCCGGAGGTCTAGAGAGAGCTGATTGGCCGAGCTCTCTCAGAGGGGAGGGATGAGAGGTACTTAGCGCTCCCACATTAATCACGGCTCTACAGCCAGTCAGGGGCGTCTGTGAGCTCACGCAACGGAGGGAGCGGATAGCGCTGTCCTCCGAGTGTGTTACNCCGCCCCCAACGGTGCGCGAGCGAGCAGTTCGAAAAGATGCGGTCAGCTGGCGTCACGTGGTTCGGAGGAAACACGTGATAGTCTTCGGCCCTCCCGGCTGAGTGGTAGTAGTAGCCTTAATGTGGGAGCGCCCCCTAGTGACGGGGAGGAATTGGACGCGACTAAATTAGGGAGAAAATCGGGGAAAAATCCAAAAAAATAATTTAAAAAAAAGAAACAGGAAAAGAGGAAAAGTAGTGCAGATTGAAGATTGAACCAGAGTCAGAAACTTTCACAGTAGTGAAACGTGGTCATGGCTTCAGACTTAAGAATGCACAGAAGAATAAATACAAAACCACACACACACACACACACACACACTACATGGGTGGTATGAGGATAGGGCGCGGTGGATTAAAATATTAAGACATGGCATGTGTTATAGATTTTCTTGGGCACTAATCAGGTGACGTCATTAATCCTCTCTCTCCTATCTGCCTGAAGACTCGTGCTAATGAACGCTGGTGAACAACTGGTTATGAGACAGAGGTATGGAGCTTCTGGTGTCATGGCCTGAGTCATGTCCAGACTTAAACTCTGTAGAAACCTGTTGGACGATGGTGAAGAATACTGCAGATGTTTTTTAGACCGACGTCCAATTGGATCCAGCAAGTTCTGAAGAATAAAGAACCTCACACTAAATGCTGATTTTTGTAGAACAATTTCAGTGTATAAAATAATGAATTATCCTTATTATATTGATTGCCGTTAAAGTATAAAATGTAACTTTTTTGTCCCAATACTTCTGTATGTATAATTGAGCTCGGCACTCGTCTCACACGTGCAGATGCAATCACTTTTAATAAAAGGTGATTTAGAGTAAAAAACTATTGCAAGGATGAAATATCTGCTAGAAATGACAAAATTTATGAATAAATAACAAATAAAGAGACAAAAACTCACACTGTGGATAATTTTCTTTTTCGCTTCAGACTGGATCCTGTTCATCATCACGATCATCTGATTCTTCACTGATGATGTCATAAAGGTGTTTTGACCGGAGGCAGTTTAAAGTGAATTCAATTTCTTCTCTTGTTACCATTTTAAGCCTCTAACACTTGAACCCTTCAGGAATTAGATACGTTTCCTGAGTCTGTGCTGCATTCGCTCCCAGTAATATGAACTTCTCTAGAGGAAAAAAAAAAATTCTCTTTTCTTAAACCACAGTAATACGAGTCACAACCATAAACGTATAACCATTAACGTATAAAGCGTTTATATAAAACACACAATCATCTCCTCTGAACAGTTGATATTGAGATGTATATCTGCTCCTTCTGCTCTGTAAAGCTTCATAACGCCTCTAATCTGAGCTGCTGCTTGAGGTTAATTGGTGATTTCTGAGGCTGGTGACTCTAAATGAACGTCTCCTCTGCAGCAGTAAGTTCTGGTCTCGCTTTCCTGGGAAGGTCTTCATGAGAGACAGTTTCATCATGGAGCTCGATGGGGTTTACAAACACACTCGACACACAATACTGTTCTTGTAGGAACTGATCCAGAACAGCTGACCTTCATGTCTTAAACTTGCTGTTACATAATTATCCAATTCCATGTGTTATCTCGCAGTTTTGAAAAAAAAAAAAAATTTTAAATCCAGTATTGTTCTAGGATGTAGAAAATAAATCTCTAAATAAAAAACACTGAATTAGGAGGGGATCCAAACTTTTGACTCAAACTGTCCATGGCCATCAACAACATTGAAACGAAGCTACTTCACTGAAATCCAGCCATAAATTTTTGATTCCAAACATTGATCGAAAGCGGAGATGAGAGTAAAAACTCCCCGAGACGACGGGAAGGAGAAACGCTGGGAGGAACCGGACACGAAGGGGAAACTCGTCCTCACCTGGGAGACGGCGGAGAGCGAGAAGCGCTACATCAGCGGTGTCTCAGTGTCTCACTTTATGTCGCAGGTAGTTGAGAAAAAAACTGCTACAAGAACTCTTTTGTTCTAGAACTGTTACACGACTGCACAAAGGTTTCACATGTATTAAAAATTTCCCTCACCAGGAAAAGACGTTTTTTTTTTTCCCTCAGAGGGCGCGACAGTCATTGTTTTAGCGCTCATCTGATTCAGACGTTAACGTCACATTACTCATCGTCTCGGCTCCAGCAAAGTGTTTAAAACGAATCCTCAGAGGAAATCCGTCATGTGTTCAGAACAACAATCCTGCATTCATGTCTGTAAATAGAGAACAGTTCAGAATTCTCAAAACATTCCAACATGACGCGTGTGTAGTCTCGTCTCATTCGTCTGGCCTCAACTGTCAAACCCTAAGAACCTCCAAGTGTGAGAAATTCTACAGTCTGAAAATGTACGACAGTGTCTGCTAAACCAAACGCAAATGCACTGATTTACTGTATTCATCCTGACTATGAGATGTTTTTATAGTTTGTGCTCTTGTAGGAAGTAAAGATGTGAAATCAGTGTGATGTCATTAAAAAAAAAAAAACATTAAAATCAGGAAAGTGAAATCCTGGCAGTTACAGAAGCTCATCACTGATTAAAAGGATGAAACATATTTATTTAATTGCTTGTAATAATTAAAACAGTTGTTTTTAATCATCATTGGACGTTTTAGGGGACAAACAAACGTTCAACTAGAACCAATTTATAAACCAACAGCCAATTCCACCAATCAGCCACATTAACACCACCATGAGGTAAATAGAATAACATTGATAATCAGTTCTACCCAAGTAACCCTGGTGACAGGAGCACAGGCACCCGATGCTCGCCCCGAAGGTCCACCCGGTCCGGTCCCACAGAAAGGTCAATGCTGGTTGTGATGGAGAGGAACCAGAACACCCAGTGCACCACAGCACACGGGGCCCAGCAGACAAAGAGCCCCCCCCCTCCCAACTACCCAGATCGCAATCTGATCAAACCCATTGGGATGCGACGGGCAAACGGGTCCGATCCACGGAGGCCCCGCCCACAACCCAAAGCACCTAAAAGAGCCGCTGTCAACGGAATTCTGAAGTAAATGTAAAACACGGTTAAACTGTGTGTACCAGAACATTTTATTTGTTCTATTACGCTTTATACAATTTTGTCATTCTGATGTCTTTTACGCCACACATGGGTAGAAACACCGATTCACCCTGATGAGGAGAAAAAAGCAACCTGAAAAATCATCGTACAAACATGAGCAATATTACAGCGTTATACTGCATGTGCTTCTGTAACGATTCCTTCAGCTCGAGCTGCCTCCACGCTCCGATGGTTAATGCTCAAGAAGCAACTCAAAAACAAACATTTATGAAGAAAATAAAATATCTAAGATTTAATTCCACAGCAAAATAAAAGAAACTCAATTTCTCCATTATCATGTTTCATAAGTCTTGCATTAGTACTCTACACTCTGGAGAAACTTCATAGTTTATTATTTAATTACTCTGATCATCATTTTCCAGGGATGCCACGCCTTTAGCATGGGGCTGTGTTCCAATATCATTATTAAACGGACGCTCGTGCACTTTCCTCCGCGGCTGCGTTAAATCCTGTCCTGTTACACACAGACACACACACACAGTCTCGACAGAATAGCGTTCACTGTGCAAACGTTGAAGTGAGAAACACACACAGAGTAAAAGACCTGCGCTTAAAGGAACAGCTGATGATCATACTGTAGAAAACACTGCAATAACATCAGCCCAAATAAATACCACTGCCTCCTGATCTGATCTCACCCCACACACACACACACACACACACACACACACACACACACACACACACACACACACACACACACACACACACACACAGCTGACTGTTTTCTCACACAGTGTTTGTTAATTATTTAGAAAAAGTAACTGATTCTGAAATAAAGCAGGAGGACGAAGAACTGGAGAAGGAGTTAGTGTAAAACAAAACAGCAATAATCTGGGCGTGTCTAAAAGAGGCGTGTCCAACATGGGCGTGTCCTGTACAGGTGAGCGGGTGATTAGAGCAGAGTGGATTTCAGAGTGAGATCTCGAGAGCCAGCTTCCAGCTGTTCAGTACAGGGTTAGAGAGGTAGCTTCACATTGCAGAAGGGACGTAATGTTTCAGGAACACCAGTGCTAATGCCTTAAAAATGTAATAATAATAATAATAATAATAATAATAATAAGAGACAGAAAGACAGTTCAGGCTTTAAAAGTCTGTGAAAGTCTGAGCTCAGAACTCCAACAAGAAGCTGCTTTTCCCTTATTGTGTGTACGGAGACGGAGGGAGACGGAGGAACGGCTGGACTCAGAGCTGGAAGTGGTCAATGGGTCCATGGTGCTGCTGGAAAATGTACTGGTCCTGGTTCGGATCCACTTGAGGGGCGATGTTGGCGTCCTCCTCCTCCACACCGAAGTAATGCTCGATTAAATCAAATGCTTTCTGATAAATCTCCTGATTTTCGTGACTTTGCAGGAACTCGATCTTATCCAAACCTGCAGCAAAAATAACCTGCTGTAAAAACAGTAAACTTAAAACAACAGGGACGTCTTCGGTGTGTGTGTGTGTGTGTGGTTACCATAGGCCTCCTCAATAAGCGCACAGTACGGATTGATGCCCGTGCCATTCTGTTTGGACTCCTGCTCCCCCAGACGGAGGATATTTTCCAAACCATTCAGAGAAACTTGAACAATCTTTGAGTCCATCACCGTCAGCAGATCACACATCGGCTTAATGCAGTTTAGAGACACCAGGTACCTGTCTCACACACAGACACACACACACACACAACGGTTTAGCTAAACTTATTTGCATACATTTTAACTTGACCTGTTCTCCATCTGAAATTTCATCATTTTGAAAGACAACAGTATGTACTGTATCCGTGTGTGTGTGTGTGTGTGTGTGTGTGTGTGTGTGTGTGTGTGTGTGTGTGCAGTTTACGTTTACTATATAAACGACACAAAAAAATCAAAGGTGAGTTAAATGCTGTATGTAGTAAGTAAGTAAAGTATATATAAAACATTGTATTGATAATCAGTGGTGTGTGTGAGATGAACCTGATCTGCTCAGGAGTGCCCCCGCTGGTGGCGTTGGTTATGGCCCACGCTGCCTCCTTCCTGGTGCGGAACTCTGCTTTTTGTAAGATCTCGATCAGCACAGGGAAGATGTTCGCATCGATCACCGTCTGCACAAAAACAAACAACAAACACGAGGTCAGAGTCTGTTCACACTGCATTACTACAGAGCACCTTAAGGGACATGGGACTAACGATCTTAAGGTCCCAAGCTCAATCCCCAATACCACACAGTTACTACTGCGGGGCCCTTGAGCGCAGCCCTTAACTCTCAACTGCTTAGATGTGCTATGGAAAAGGGCGTCTGCCAAATGCCGTAATAATCAACAAACATAAATATAAACGAAAAATAATGAAAATGTAGTTGCAAGCAACGATGAGCGGGCCCAAGCACCCTGCGTGTAACCTGCACACTTCACACAATATGCAGACAATATATCACACTGATGCAGACAGCTGTTCTCTGAGGACTCGTGACTGCAGTCGCTCGATAGTTCAGGACTGGAGTTTCCTACAGTCTACCCGAGTCTCCAATAACCAACTGGACTCCATATGAACTTAAACACGTCTCCTGTTGTACTGAACCTCCAGCCTCCTAACACACAGTATGATCAATCCCTGCTCTCCATTATCACCCAGATGAGGATGGGTTCCCTGTTGAGTCTGGTTCCTCTCAAGGTTTCTTCCTTCATCTCAGACAGTTTTTCCCTCAGCACCGTCGCCCTCGGCTCGTTCATCAGGGACCATCTGATCATTCCGATTCACACACACTCACATTTCATACAAACTTAAATAAATCTTTTGATTGTGTAAAGCTGTTTTGCGACAATGACAATTGTTAAAAGCGCTATACAAATAAAACTGAACTGAATATACGAGTGTGTTTGTGTTAGTGTAAGTGTCTGAACATTTTTGATGTGTGTGTTTATGTGTTGTGACGTCTGCCAAGGAGAGTCTTACACGGTTGAGGTGAACTTTGGGGGAAAAAACAAAAAAAAAAGGAACAACTCTGGACAGCTTTCAGATTCTAGAGTTTTTATATTTCGTCAGGATCCCATACAGGCAGAGACGGCACATGCCAGGGAACAGATACACCTCTCTGGCAACGCCACAAAAACAAAACAGAGAGACAAAATAAGAAAGAAGTCGGAAGCAGAGCGACCATGTCTCTCTCTACATGTCCCCTCTCAGACACACATGCGGGTTTGCTCCACCCACACCTCTGTCAGGAATGGTCGTCTTAAAGGGGCAACACATTAGGTGGCCATTACAGTGTGTGCAAGCATGTGTGTGTGTGTGAGTGTTATCATTTGTGATGTGTGTAGAATAGGCTGGAGATGCTGGAAAAAGCATCACACTGTGATGTCACTGAACGTGATGTCACTCAATATAAGGCCACACAAAGGTATTAATCACTTTTCAGTGTACGTTTAAGCCATTGTCACGGCTGACCCGTTTGAGATGTCAAAAATCCCTCTGCAATTTTGCATCGTCAATGTCTTTAGTTCACATCGGTTCGGTTTGGCGACGATAAACTAAATCCCCTAGGAGGAGTATATCAAAATCCATCGGGTGCGTTTTGGCAAACAACCAAAAATAACTGAAAGTTGTTCGGCTCATTGTGCAAATTTCACGTGCTAACGCGCAACTATGTATGAACTATGCAGCAAAATCCTGTGTGAGGGCCCCTGAGGGCCTGCATGTCATGGGGTCTACTCAATAGGAGGCCGGTTATATTGGGTCGTTTGCCAAAACACACCCTATGGATTTTGATAAACTCCTCCTAGGGGATTTATATGATCACCACCAAATCAGGCCGATGTGATGTAAAGACATTGATCTAAAGACTCTCTCTCTCACACACACACACACACACACACATAAACACTCATCACACACACATGATGTGACAACTTTTGGAGGTCTAAATATAAAATTTACCCTTTTCATAATCATGCTGGCATGTCCCCTTTAAGGCATGTGCCCGGTGTGCCCGCGGTGTGGCGACGACGCAGGGTGCCTGGGCCTGCTTATTATTGCATGCAACTATATTAAGTAAATTGTATTTCTAAGTTCAGTTTAAAAGACACGTTAGTGTGAGAGTCACACTGGGTTTTATGAGATTTCAAAATAACTATTTCTTTCTTCCAGAACTAATTTCCCCCCAGAGCCGAAGCTTACTCTACTGACACCGAGTACATCCTAAGAAAAATCACTAAGAATATTAGTATACTATTATATATCATACAGTTGTGTTCAAAAGAATAGCAGTCCAACATCAGTAACCAGTTCAATAATTGTTCTTGGGAGAAATTATATTTCTTCATGGTAAATATTTGACTTGTAGGTGTAGTGGAATAATAGAAAACCAACAGACCCAACAGTCATGACTTGCACCTGATTCTGTGTAATTGAATCATTAACTGAAAAGGGGCGTGTTCAACATAATAGTCTGGAGTTAAACTAGAGGTAAAATATTCTAAAAACAGGTGTTGAACAAGTTCCCCTTATCTAAGGATAAATGCATAAAAGGTTGTCCCGTGCATTTCTCTCTGAAAATCAGAGTAAAATGTGTCGTTCCAGACACTGTTCAGAAGAACAGCGTACTTTGAGTCAAAAGTTGATTAGCGATGGGAAAGCATACAAAGAAGTGCAGAAAATGATCAGCTGCTCTGCTAAAATGATATCAAATGCTTTAAAATGGAGACCAAAACCAGAAAGAGGTGGAAGAAAATGGAAAACTACCATTCGAATGGATCGAAGAATAACAAAATTGGTAAAGACTCAACCAATGATCAGATGACCAGAACACCTAAAGTTACCTGTGTGTACTGTTACTATTAGAAGACGACTGTGTGAAGCCAAACAATCAGCAAGAAGCCCCGCAAAGTCCAATTGTTGAAAAAAAAAAAAAAAGCCATGCTGAAGAGGTTACAGTTATCCAAAGAACACATCAAGATAAACGGCACAATATTTTGTGGACTGATGAAAGTTAGATTGTTATTTTTTGTCTAGAGGCCGCAGACAGTTTGTCAGACGAAACACCAAACATTGAATTCAAGCGACAGAACACTGAAGACGTGAAGCATGGAGGCACAAGCATCATGATATGGGGACGCTTGTCATACTAGAGTGTTTATCACATTTCAGGGATCATGGATCAATTTGAGTACATCAGAAGGTCAGGTGGCGTTATGCCGAAGAGGAAATGCCTGGGTGTTTCAACAAGACAACGACCCCAAACACACCAGTAAGCGAGCAGCATCTTGGTTCCAGACCAACAAGATTAACGTTATGGAGTGGCCAGCCCAATCCCCAGACCTTAATCCAATAGATAAACCTGTAGGCTGAAATTAAAAATGCTGCTTCTGAGGCATAACCAGGAAATGCAGAGGAACTGTGGTGTGTAGTAGAATAGTCACAGATGTGAAGCAGTTCTCAGAAACCATGTTACATATATATATTTATATAATATATAAATATTATTACAGATATGCACAAGAAAGATTAAACTTCAGGTATTTTTGTTTAAACAGTAAATTCATCACTTTGTAAAGATGAATGAGGACACTGCTATTTTTTAACAGACATATTTGTTTTTCTTCAGTTTCTATAAACTAATAATACATTTAGCACATTTTCCTTTGTGTTGTGATTCAGAATAAAATGTGCAGGGGGTCCAATACATTTGTGTGATTTAAATGAAAAGTTATTACATGGATATGGAGCTG
>QMIH01000808.1:175752-178252 GCA_003987875.1 Clarias batrachus | reverse complement strand
ATGGTGTTTTCACATTCCAAATTAAAAGCACAACTCAGGAAATGAGAGCATCCAACTGTATTTCATAGGAAAGGATTCAGACACCGTGACGTGCAACAAAAGTCTTTGCATGTAACAAAAGAAAGATGTCAAATCCAATAAAACACCTGAGGAGCTGGGTTAGGTAGTACATGTACGTAAATTTATTGTGTTTTATGTCTATTTATATGCATGTATAATTTACATATATATTGTTTAATTACATTTTTTTAAATAAATAGCTGTTACTTTTTTTACTTAATAGCTGTTAAGTTATGCAGCATTTTTTTGTGGCTTTTTCCTATCAGTTCAGGGACCATTTAGGCACCGGTTTTAAAAAGTATTGATTTGGCACCAGCATCATAAAACCCCAAACGATACCCAACCCTATTCATTAATTATTAGCCCATGAACACACAAACTGAAGAATTAAACAGCTTCAGCACCAAAGAGAAAGTCAATTTTCACGTTTAACTTCATCTACGTGTTTAATTGCGTGTAATTCAGCTTGCTGGAGAAACACCACAGACGGGTGAGCTGGGTGTTGACGTTGTCCCTGTACGATCACATCACTGAAAAACACAGCACTCTGAGGGCGGGCTTAAAGGCGGGGCTTAAACATAGCGCCCTGAGGGTGGGCGCATGATGGAGACGAGCTCCGAGCAGAGCGCTGTGTTTAAGCCCTGCCTTTAAGCCTGCCCTCACGCTCTAGCATTGGCTCCCATTTCAGAGCTCTGGAGGTATAACCAATCATAATAATCATTTTTGCATCTTATGGTGGCTACAATGAGCGGAGTCCTGTCAGAGTCACTCAGAAACACAGACACATGTCACAAATAAAATCCTCAGACTCCATCTTAAATTAAAATTTTAAGCACATCCTCCCTAGAAACAGTGTTACATACACACATCTTTTATATACATCCATATGGTACAAATGTTGCAGTGCTCGCCCTATCATCAGGAGATTGTGAGTTCGATTCCCGGGTGATACTGTAACCTCTCGCACCCGGAGGTCTAGAGAGAGCTGATTGGCCGAGCTCTCTCAGAGGGGAGGAATGAGAGGTACTTAGCGCTGCTACATTAATCACACAGCCAATCAGGGGCATCAGTGAGCTCACGCAAGCGGAAGGAGCGCTGTCCTCCGATTGTGTTACTCTGCCCCCAATGGTACTTGACCGAGCAATTCGAAAAGATGCGGTTGGCTGGTGTCACGGTTCGGAGGAAACAAGTGATGGTCTTCGGCCCTCCCGACTGAGTGGTAGTAGTAGAAGCCTTAATGTGGAAGCCCCCTAGATACGGGGAGGAATTGGACATGACTAAATTAGGGAGAAAATCGGGGGGAAAAAATTATAGATTTATAGAGAGTACAAAAAGAAATGATACACTGAGTTAAAACCTCATGTATGTGTCCTGAAGGAATTTAGCTCATCTCAGTTTTTACTGCAGATTTTACTGTGTCTCTGATCTACTGAGTCTAATCTATAAGATATTAGGATCTGATCTACTCCATATTAGACATCAGTGAGTTAGCTGTTAGCAGTTTGTTGTTGTTCTCTCGTCTATCCCACCCCTGCCCCCAACCCCACCCCCCATCACCGTCTCTTCTCCTGGATTAAAGGCACATTTACACCAACCCTGAATTCACCCCCTGTTCCCTTCATACAGAACACGAGGGAACAACAACATTCTCACCTCGAACCGGCTGTGTGAATCCAAGTAACTTAAACAGAACATGAGTGTGTGTTTATGTGTGTGTTAGCATTTTTCACCTGTAGCGTGCAGTTATCGCTCCTCTTCAGAAACTCCACAAACCTACTCACTACAGCAGGCGTGGCGATGACCTCATCAATGGGCGGGTTTGGCTCTGTGTGTGTGTGTGGGGGGGGGGAGCGGTAATGTTTTATTAAAATTCACAAGCACACTGCAGACAATAATGAGGACACACACACACACACACAAAGTGTTTAAAGTTTTGTACCTTTGGAGAGTAACTTCCTGAACTTCTGTGTGGCGAGAAGCTGCTGGTCTGTGTCTTCAGAGAAGATCATCTGCACCATGTCTGGGGTTATAACTGCGTCCTGCAGGACACACACACACACACACACACACACACACACACACACACCACTGAATAAAGCTGCACAACTGAGACACACTAACACACTTCACAGCTCTCACAACCTCGCTAACTAACACAGCGGGGTGTGTGCGGTTTGGGACGCAGCCCGTGAGTGCACTACAGAGGGGGGTGAGGGCGACTCACTGAGGACATGGGCATGGTAGAGCTGATGTCCGGATCCTGGATGGGACACTCGAGCATGGACTCGTCACATGACCGTGTACAAACATTCCTCCTCTTAAACAGCTGCACACAAGAAAGGAACATTCATCAACACCTGGGTGTGTGGACTGTAAAGCAGGGTCATCACACACACACCATCATCACACACACACACCCCGTCACCACACACACACACAC
>QMIH01000808.1:142177-157051 GCA_003987875.1 Clarias batrachus | reverse complement strand
AAACAACTGGAGCAGCTTGCTCATGAGGAGTGAGGAGGCCAAAATACCTGCAGAGAGGTGCAGAAGTCTCATTGACAGTTACAGGAATCGTTTGATTGCAGTGATTGCCTCAAAAGGTTATGCAACAAACTAATAATTTAGGGGTGCCATCATTTTTGTCCAGGCCTGTTCCATGAGTTCATTTTTTTTATAATTCTGTTGAAGCATGGTTGAAAAGCAATGTCTGACTTTCATTGGTTAACATTCATAGAATTCTTATTTATTATTACTTTTGTCAAATTATTACTTTTGTTAAGTTATTTATGTGACCATTGTGAGTTTTTCTTTCATTGACCGAAGGGTACCAACAATTTTGTCCACGTGTTTAGTATTAACATTAACAGGTGTGACATAGTTCATGACCCGAGCAGGTGTTTCTTCGTCTTTCTCAGTTTTTTTGACTAGAAATAAACTAACTACTTCTCTACCACCACCTACCGTTTCCGGTTGTGTAATTGCGCAAGTGTGCCCTTGATCAGAGCCGATGTTATAGTGTGCACGCAGACCTGCGCGGGGGATTGGAGAGGGGGAGAAATCATGCTCGGGTACAGAATGGAATAATCGTTCCCAGTGATGAAACGCCCTTAGGCATTTGGCAGACGCTCTTATCCAGAGCGACTTACAAAAGAGTGCTTTGAAGTTTACATCACTGGATAGATACTTACACTGGGTTACGAGGTTACTAAGTGCCATCAGTGAAACACAATTGGGAAGAGGGTTTTTATTTATAGTTAATATAGGTAAAAAAGATAAAGCTGTTCATCAGCGTGCATGAACCTGCGGCTCGTACTTTCACTTTACAAAAGGTGCAGACATATTCCCCCAGAAAGTCATCGCCTCTTGCAATAATGCAGATCAAACATACATCACTTGTCCATAAATAAAAAGGAATATTTAAGCATATATATTGATACCATTAAACATTTTGTTTGTTTCTATTTGTTTGTTTTGCTGGTGAAATACATTTTAGGCAGAGACGTCTGCTCAGTCTTGTTAATTCTTTTTAAACCCCTCAATTCTGCCAATTCCCCCATCAGTGATAACTTCACACCTATTGTGAATGAAAGGTGAGAGGGATTACAGTAACTGGGGGTCTGTAGGTGTTCACCTTCGAGCGAGTTGTCACGTTGGATTCAGCGAGTAGACTAAAACAAAAACAAAATCATGTTTGCTTCAGCATTGGAGACAATAATAATAATAAATAATTTGAATAATTTTATTATTATTAATAATAATAATAATAATAATAAAATTAATAATAAACATAATGTTTTTTGCTGTGTCCAGCATTTCATCCATTATTTGACCATGACTGGAAATGATTGGAAATGATAGTTGGAATGTGGTTGTGAATTTATGACTGAAATAAAGCTGTTCATCGGCGTGCGTGAAKCCCGATTTGTCCRKAAACYTTCACTTTACAAAAGGCAGCGTTTTGATCAAAAGGCTGATAAACCCGTTGGGCCGTACAGCAAATGATTGGTTCGGGGTTTTATTTTAAACTGTATGTTGAATGTGGGACACAGTGGTGTAAGATAACAAAAACTAGACAAATGCGTAAATTTACACTCAAGTGAGGTTTGTATTGTGTTACACAAAAAAAATGCAAATAAACACACAAACACAACACCAGGCTTAGCTTCAGGGTGGACCCAGGCCAAAATAATAAACAAAAAGGTATCTGTATTTTAGCAGCTAGCTTACCTATCTCCCTAAACCAAAAACAGGGAACAAAAAACCCTTTCCCCAAAATAATGGGCAGCCACACCCCTACTACCGGTGAGTGCACAAACATACAGTGAAATAACAAACAAACAGAATTTACAGAAAACCAGCAACCAAACCAAAAGGACAAAGCAAAAGTCAAAGTCATACCGGAACCCTGGTATGAACTTAGTCATTTTTTTTCCTTCCCTGGAGACTTTGGCATTTTTGTGTATGTTTAGGTTCTGACTTACAGTCTTATGCAAAAGTTTAGGCACCCATTAATAAATAAATTTTGGTGATTTTTTTTTTAAAGAGGTCTCTTGTCTCTCTTGGCAATCGAAAATATGCACAATTTTTTCAGCAAACATTGATGCATAGTTACTTTTTATGTCATAAATTGAACAAAAATAAAAATAAAAACATCATTGTGGCACAGTGCAAAAGTTTAAGCACCCTACATAATCAGAACTTAGTAACACCTCCTCTGGCAGATGTCACAGCTTGCAAATTCTTTTTATAGCCAGCTAAAAGTCTTTCAATTCTTGTACTTGGGTTTTCTAGTTTCTAGTACTGTAATGTTCTTTGGTTGTCTGGCATGCACAGCTCTTTTAATATCTACTCACAAATTTTCAATGGTGTTTAAATCAGGCGACTATGGTGGCCATTCACTGTGGAAACTGCAAGCTGTAACTTTCTCCTGTATTGTGGGCATCAATAACTTTTATTTTCAGAGTCTTACACAGCTGCTTAGAGGAACCCATGCTTGTTGAGTGTCTGCAAGTGTGTGCACAAGGTTTTTGTGACAGCTGTTGCCATGCATCTGATCTAACGAGCTGATTAAGGTCTGAAATCTTTTAAAAAGACTCAGAGACTCTGGAATTTCTTAGGGTGCCCAAACTTTTGCACAGTGCCCTAATAATGTTTTTTCTGTTTTTATGGCATAAAAAATAAATATGTATCAACGTTTACTGAACATATTGTGCATTTTTTTCAATTTCCAAGAGAGACTGTGTTAACATCTTTTCAATTCTTATTTTTTTTACTTTATCAAGGTGTGCCTAAACTTTTGCATAAGACTGTAAAGGTGTTCCATCATAAGCCCACTGATGGTAGGTTTGCACAAGTGGCTCCTCAGCCAAGCACACGCACCAAATGTCTGAACCTGCGGTTCCTCTCGTACTGAGCAGGATTACTATTGCAACAGCAGATCATCAGTAGGGTAAAACTCCCTGTCTCACGATGGTCTAAACCCAGCTCATGTTCCCTGTTAGTGGGTCAACAATCCAACACTTGGTGGAAGACCAAATTCGAACGGCCGTATCTCGGCCACCATTGGGCCGATCGGCTCAAAATTTGGCAGGCCTGTTCAGGGAAAGGACCTGGACTGATGCCACCCTCCGGCGACCCCTGGAGGATGCGCCCATTGGGGGATTATTATTATATATATTTGTTTATTTTTTGATGCGCTCAACGAGACGCATCCAACAAGACCTGGCCCAGCACTCTAGCCTCAACGGCTATGGAGATATGCCCGATCAAAGGCGACCGCGGAAAATCGCCGCTCGCGCCCGAACCGAGATCAGTAACCTCATGTCCCTGCCCACAACATAATGTCCTTGGTCACTTTTGGCAAATGATTTCATTGCAGACCTTCTTGAATCCCAAGGAAACTCTACTACATTAGTAATTCTAAGCTTTTCTTGGCATCTTGTTCCACTGTCACAGTTACTGACTGCATTCAATACATAAGAGCTTTTGTTTATTAGATACTTTAGAATTCCTGAGGACATTGTAAGTGACAGATGGACCCATTTCACCTCAAGAGTCTGGTCCAGCTTTATGGAGAAATTGAGAGTCTCCGGGAGTCTCACATCAAGTTATCAGGTGGATGAATGGTTGCAGCATAGCAAGGAAGTGTGGGAGAGAACACACAGATGGCTGAAACAAGTGGCATGATGAAACAAACGTTTTGCTGACCGTCATAGAAGGGACACACCCCGGTATCAATCTTGAGTCTGGCTCTCCACACAGGACCTACAGAATGTACCAGGCGGTAAGAAGCTCAATGGCAAGTATATTACACCATATAACATCATTAAAGTCAATGAGGTAACATCTGGAGCTTCCTTGTCACTTCAGAATTGCACTCTTACAGAATTGCACTCTTATTCCATGTGTCCCGTCTGAAACCTGTAACTGCTGGTTTACTGGCTCAACTCACTCAAAATCCACTCAACTCACCGCCTGAACCAATGCTCATCAAGGGTCACCCAATGTACCAGGTCAAGAACATTTTGAACTCCAGAACAAGGGAAGATATGCTTGAGTACTTAATCAAATGGGATGGACATTGACCTGAAGAAGATTAATGGAATCCTGCATGGGATGTTCTCGATCTTGCATTCTACCAGGAATGTCATGCAAGATATGCAGAACTCACACTACGGACATTAAATGTTGAATATTTATTAAACCAAAAACTGATACCACTGCAAAAACTTCCTTTATAGATTACTAGCATATATAACTAAGGATTTCTTGAATAAGAAATAAAAATTTAAATTCTTGTGTCCTTTTAATAAGATGTCCACAGTAATAAAGATAAATAGATGAATCCTTTTTCAAGCTTCTTTTTTTTATATGCTCCAGCGAGACACAATGACTTAGAAAATTTTTATAACCATTTCCAGTGAGGTGAAGACCTGGTATTCACTCGTTTCCTACAATGTTCGCACTTCCCTTTGAACTGAACATTTTCACTCCCTGCGGTTTGGATTCACACTTAACATGGCTGCACACCCTGTGAAGTATACTTCGCAGGGGACTTCAGGCTGATTGGAACGCACCTACTGTGTCCATAAAGATTTCCAGTAAGATTTTAATTACCTTTAAGGAATAAAATGTACCCAATATTGATATAATTGACATTAGCTAGTAGATTTGATGTGTGTGTGCATACAATGAACACTATTGAAGGGGTGAAGAATATATAATGGGGGAAACGGACAACAGTTAGTTGCTCCATGGACCAGCTTTGGCTGTTATGACCCTGTGTTTTGTCTTTTTCTGCCTCATGGTGGCAGTATAACATCTAGGTGTGATGTTGCTGCCAAATAAATATACTTTGGGCGGAGAGTATAAAATACGTGACTAATCATGTTTTTTTTTTTTTATCTCTTCTCTCTGCTGAAACTTTGTTCTCCAAAGAAGTCTTTCGTGCCATTTTTTTTGTTGTTGTTTGTCAATCTTCTTTACCTTTGGACTTGTGTGTGTGTGTGTGTGTGTGTGTGTGTGTGTGTGTGTGTGTGTGTGTGTGTGTGTGTGTGTGTGTGTGTTTATTTCATTCCATTTCAGATATTTAGGTTTTCATTGTTTCTGTAAAAAACCTTTTCCTTAATAAAAAAATTTGCCGATTTTAATATTCTTTCATGTGTGTGTTCCTCTTTATGTTACGGTCAGGAACGAGCTGGCCGTGACACTGTTATGAATTGATAAAGGTCGTAATCTTCTGGAAACAAAACCAAAGACACTGAGTGTTTTCTACAACACTTGTCAGCTTCCAAAATCCATGATAACTTTTGGGGAAATGCAAGTTCATTTTGTAAATAAGCACAGTATTGGTTTCATAGCCTTTTGATTTATTGATCACTTAATTTTTTTCCCCTTGTTGTACACACAAGTGTGTCCTATGTGTCCTGCATGAATAATCATCAGCTCCTTCACAAACAAGGCTGTGTCCTGAAATCACTATTTGAACCACTTATGGTCCTGGATTTCCTTGAAAGTTGGCCGATGTTCAGGGTCTTTGTTTAGGCACTGCTGTACCAGATCACAGCACTCTGAAAAAGCAGCGAGGAGACGGAAAGTAAAATCCTTGAATTTCACAAACAAAAAGAAATAATGAAAAATTATGTTTTTACATTGTCTCACCATCAGATAGATTAGGAATTAATAACAAATGCCCCTGAACAATCTCCTTTTCATTGCCAAAGGGCAACTTTCAACAGACCAACTCAAAGTCGGAAATCCAAAGTACTTTTTGTATCGTACCCATTCAGGAAGAGAGAAAGCTGGATTTCCTGAGGGAGAAAAAACAGATAACTGTCATGATTCCCCACTGCATGATTAATTTGAACATATCTCGTGTCTGTACCGAACTAACCTGAGAAGTCTGTGTAGAGCTCGTCCGTCATCACCTCAGCACAGCCAAAATCAACCAACTTCACCTGCAGTGTGTCTGGATTTATCAGAAGATTCTGCTCAAAGTCACAGTAAAGAACTCCGTGCTCACAGCAGTGACGAGCAGCTTGAACCACCTTCTGCATGACCTTCTGGGCCACTGGTTCCAGCAATCGACCATGGCCAAGTTTACAGAAGTCACGGAGGTCCATGCAGGAGTTGGGTCGCTCCACCACCAAGATGTAGAAATTTAATGTCTCAAACCAATCCAGCCACTCCACTACATTCTCACAGAGAGGAAGCCTGCGCACCAGCCTGATTAATGCCACCTCCAGAGGCAAAATGTGCAACAATCTGGGCTAAAATCACACACATACACACACATATTATTAGCTTAAGTTATCATGAGTTAGCATGGAGAGAATAGATCTAAAGTGTGGTTTGCAGAGTTACAATAGTGAAGGAGGTTTGGAATATCACTGACTCTAGATCAAAGTCTTCCTCTGATATCTATACTGCTCAAAAAAATAAAGGGAACACTAAAATTACATCCTAGATCTGAATGAATGAAATTTAGTTGAATGTGCTGACACACAAAAAATTATCAATGGAAATCAAATGTATTAGTTTAGTTTAGTTTATTTATATAGCACATTTTCCACAGCCAAGAGACTGACCAAAGTGCTGGATATTCACATAAACATCATAAAAAGAATAAAAGTACACAATTAAAGCCTAAGCCTTATATTTATATATAAAATAAATAAATAAACACAGAAGCTTAATAAGCGATTTAAAAACAAATAGCAAAATTTTAACGTGTATTCTGAAATGAACAGGTAACCAACGAAGGGCCTTCAAAAGTCACATCATCCCTTTTTTTCTTTTTCAAGAGAAATTTAGCAGCGGCATTCTGAACCAGTTGAAGACGGGCGATTTGGGATTTAGAGATACCATAATAATGAGAATTGCAATAGTCAAGGCAAGATGTACTGACAGAGTCTTATCAGTGAGAAAAGTTTTGATTTTTGCAAGTGTTCGGAGCTGATAAAAACTAGATCCGATGACGGTAGAGTTTTGTTAGGAAACCTAAGTTCCGAACCTGTGAGGACTTAAAGGCTGATAGAGGACCCAGATCAAAATCAGGGGCCTTAATGTGTTCTGAAGAGCCGAAGACTATCACCTCAGTTTTCTCTTCATTAAGAGATAGGAAGTTTTAAGATAACCAAGTTTTAAGTTCTAAGTTCTAAACACGCGAACAAAGCAGCCATGGCCAAGCCATCATTTTTCTTAAAAGGTTAATAGATTTGTGTGTCATCAGCATAAAAGTGGAAGGATACCCTTCCTAAAAATGGAGCCCAGTGGCTCCAACCCTACCCTAGCCACATATTTTCTGTCACATAAAAATGACTGAAACCATTTTAAGACTATGAGAGAGAGAGACCCACCCAAGACTCTAGTCTATTTAGTAATATTGATTGCAGCTGATAAATCTAAAAGAACAAGGACCATAGAATCACCCGTATCAGTGGCTAAAAATATATCGTTTAACACTATCAAGAGAGCTGATTCTGTACTGTGGGCCACCTTAAAACCAGATTGAAAATGCTCAAACATTGATGCAGACAGTTGTTCTCTGGTGACCTGTAAATTCAGTCGTTCAATCGTTCTGGAATTTCCTACAGTCTACCTGAGCCTCCAGGAACAAACTGGACTTCTTTTAATTTAAACACATCTCCTGTTATACTGAACTTCCAGTCTTACAAAGTATTATGCTGATAAATCCCTGCTATCCGTTTCACCCAAATGAGGATGGGTTCCCTGTTGAGTCTGGTTCCTCTCAAGGTTTCTTCCTATTACCATCTCAGGGAGTTTTTCCTTGCCACTGTCGCCCTCTGTTTGCTCATCAGGGACAATCTTATCATTTTGATTCATACACATTCACATTTCATACAAACTTACTTCTTTTGATTGTGTAAAGCTGCTTTGCAACAATGTCAATTGTTAAAAGTGCTAAACAAATAAAATTGAATTGAATTCAAACAAACGGTTTAAAGCAAGAAAAGACTGAAGTTGAGAAAACACAATCTTTTCCAAAACCTTAGACACAAATGGTAGAACAGAGATAATATTTAGGTAATATAATTATTTATGATCAAGTGATCAGTCAGATCAGTCGGATCAAGTGATCAGTCAGGCTGCTTGATAGAAAAAGCATAAGCTCCCAGACCAGGTTTACTTACTTTGTCTTTAAAAAAACCTTGAGAAGCTTTCACAAAGGGCAACAGAAGCATCTGACACAGTGTTTCTCGGGTGATCGACAACAGAGTTAATAACAGAAAATAGCACCTTAGGTCTAGACTGATTATGCAAAATTAAATTCGAAAAATAGGTTGCCTTGGCTGATTTAGCAGCTCTTTGATAAGCCGATAAACTGTCTTTAAACAGCTGTAAAGAAATGTGTAAGTTGTCTTTTTTCCATTTTCACTCAGCCTTTCTACAAGACTGTTTCAGTCGCCGGGTCTCAGCGGTATGCCACACTTCAGATTTAGGTTTGAGCCTAAGAGGCTTCAAAGGGGCAATTTCATCCATTCCAACAAGCCAGATGTTCGTTCGCATCCAGGTCGAATAACAAGTAGTCCTAAAGTAGATGAGAGCGAGACTTTTTAAAATTTATGTTAAACAGAGGAGAATAAACCCTAGACAGAGATGTCACTTTAGCAGAGGCAAGAGGAAGGCTTGGAAGACATATGGAAAATAAAATGCTTATGGTCAGAGAGCATATAATCAGAAACAATAATATCAGAGATATCAACACCGTAGGAAAGGATAAGGTCCAGAGTATGTCCATGAAGATGAGTGGGACCTTTAACCCACTGTGTCAGGTTAAAAGCCTCCATTAAATTAAGAGAATCCCTTGAAAGAGGGTTTGACTGACAGTAAACATGGACGTTAAAATCGCCCAGCAATAAGAAACAATCAAATTTGGTGACGATATTACCAATGAAGTCGGTGAATTGCTGAAGAAAATCCTTATCTGAATGCGGAGGACGGTAAATCAGCCCTAGGCAAATAGGGCCATTCCAGTTAAGGTGGATAAGTTGGGCTTCAAGTATCCAGGGAGATGGACGAGGTCTGGATTTGGAGTCACACTCAAAAGTGAAGTGGAAAAGCACACTACAGGCTGATACAAATTTGATCTAATGTCCTTAAAACTTAAGTCAAAATGAGGCTCAGTAGTGTGTGGCCTCCATGTGCCTGCATGACCTCCCTACAATGCCTGGGCATGCTCCTACATCTAGGCATTTGGCAGACGCCCTTATCCAGAGCGACTTACATTTTTATCTCATTATACATCTGAGCAGTTGATGAGGTGGCGGATGGTTTCCTGAGGGATATCCTCTCAAACCTGGACTAAAGCATCCGCCAACTCCTGGGCAGTCTGTGGTGCAATGTGGCATTGTTGGATGGAGAGACTGTCGCGGTGCGGGTTCGGTCCTTCCGCGGAAGTCTCCGGTGAGCGGGTTTTCCTTCAGGGAGATCCGAGTCTGAAGTGGAGAGAGAGGAAACAGGCGTTACAAATGACGTCATTTGGATCCTACTCACCGAGGGCTCCGGCCGAGGGCCTTTTATAGACAGGCGTCGACTGCGGGAGGGTGAATGATGATGAGCGACCAGCCRCTGTGTATTYCGGCRCCCCGCCCCTGYGTAGTTGTCCATGGTGCTGAAGGCGCGCGGTCTCTCTTCCGAGCGAGAAGGGATAGTGCCTTGTAGAGGGCTGGCTCTGAGCCCGCCGGCACAATTGTTATAATGATCATAGTTATACATCTTAGCAAAAATAGATTAGAAAAACAAGCTTAATGAGCAATGTGTGAAGGACATAAGAGACTGGATGTTAATTAAGTTCCTTCTGCTTAATCCTGACAAGACAGAACCACATGCATCTAGAAGTAAGCTTTTTGATCACACTTTTTGGCCTTTCTGTTCCATCAAGTGCTACAGTAAAAGACTTTGATGTGATTATAGGTTCCAGTCTTTCATTTGAAGTCCATGTATATATTACCATGATAGCATTTCATCTAAGAAATATTGGAAAGGAATATATTGTCACTAAACAATACAGAAAAATAACTTCATGCATGTTATCACCTCTAGGCTGGACTATTGTAACGCCTTACTCTCTGTTTGTTCAACTAGTTGCATTAACAAGCTTCAGTTAGTGCAGAATGCAGCAGCGAGAGTCCTGACAAGAACCAGAAAATACAAGCACATCACCCTTATCTTATCCACATTGCATTGGCTCCCCGTGAAATTTTGCATAGACTTTAAAATACCACTTTTGACATATAAAGCATTAAATGGTCGTGCGCTGCAGTATCTGAGTGAACAGCTACTGTCTTACGATCTGCCATGTCTACTCCGATCAAAGGATGCAGGTTGCTTGTTGGTACCGCATATTATAAAAACTACAGCAGGGGGCAGAGCTTCTTCTTATAAAGCCCCAAAAATATAGAATAGCCTTGCGTTTGTACTGTGTTTGACTTGGAGGCAGCAAGATGGCAGACGAGGAGAGTGCAACAGAGATGCCAACACAATATGAGATATATAAGCTATTTACTTGATTTTGTATCTATATCTTGCCACCTCCAAGTCAAACATAGTATGAATGCAGTTTGTGAAATTGATGTATCCTCTGCTCAATTGATAATGCCTGAGAGCCTGAGCCATTTTTGACAGTAAAGTCATGGTTCGTATTTATAATGGAGTTTTTTTGGAATTGTATTCTCACATAAGAACTACATATTTTATGTATGATTTGACTTAAACAAGAGTTTACAAAACCACATTTTTGTGTACATTTTGTTAATTTATGCACAACCTTAAGCCAATATGTACGAATGTTTATTAGTACACGCATGTCTTTTTTGACAGCTTCTGTGAGATGATTTTAATTTGATTCTTATTACCTTTAAGTAAATAAAATGGACTCAATATTGATGTAATCAACATTAAGTTAGTAGATATGATATGTGTGTGCATATATGGGTGTGGGTCTGAACGTATAGGCCTCTGGAATGTGCTTACCCAGGAAATCTGAGTTAGGCATTGGGGCATCTCGAGAAGGGGGCCCACCCAGATGTTGGGGGCCGACATGAGCAGGTACTACCACAGCTGAAAACAAAGCAAAGATTTGGGTGTGTATCATCTGAAGTCACATTGGGATGGTAGAGAAAATAAACGGTACTCTCAAAGCCAAATTTAAAATTTGTGCTAGTACTAAACTTAACTGGGTTGATGCTTTACCCCTCGCACTAATGAGCTATCGCATGAAAACCAACAGAAATACACACTTGAAAATGCTTATGGGTCGACACATGACTGTGCCATATTGTAGAGGCCCCTATAAATGCTCACCTCTAGAACAATTGCAAATGGAACTCAGATCTTGTATGAAGAAACTAAATGCCCTGCATAAGGCAATCTATGTGCAGGAACAAAGCAAGGAGGCAGATGAGGAGAGAGAGAGAGAGACACTCCATGCCCAATTGTTCCAGGAGACCAGATCTATCTACAAGACAGTACAATGACATGGCAGAATAGACAGGCTCTTGAAGGGTTATTAGCAGATAAAGGGTGTGTAGCTGTATTATTTGGTGGCCAATGCTGTACGAATATCCCTAATAACCCATCTCCAGATTGTGCATTTACTACAGCTATGTTTAAACTAAGAAACATAAGACTAGAAACCACAACTAATGCTGGGAGAGACAGTAAGATATGGGACTGGTTGGACCTGAAACTTGAAAATTGGGGAGTATGATTTGCTAAATTAGTAATGTTTTTGGGACTTTCTATAGTAATATGAGGATTGTTGTAATGTGGTGTGCTTCCTGTATTAAAATCCTTAGTCATAAGAGCTACAGTTCGACAAATGGAGGTATTCAAATGGCAAGATGAAAAAACACCCCTAACTGATGATGGAAATTCACAGCTCCAGGATGGATCAGATTGGTAAAGATTTGCTCAATAGTGTGACGGTGAATCGTGCTTCTTGCTTCTCTGCAGAATCTCAGACGTATGTCTCGTCACACCAGATTCACCTGTTCACTTCCGCTCCAGATTCCACTCCACTTCTTTGATCTCACTGGCTCACTCTCTGCTCTCCACACACCTGTGCACCATCACCAATCACTTCCTTTTTCTATTTAAACCACGCATGGACACCACCACGTCGCCAGATTATTTTACCAGCCTTACCAGCCCAATATTCCCGCGTCTTGTCTCGTCACAGTCTGCCAAGATACTGACCATGCTTCATTTATTGACTACGTCTCTGCCTCACGTTTTGAATTTACCCTTTTTCGGGTTTTCTCGTCATCGACCACTTACCCGTTTCCTCGACTACGGATTTGGATTACGGATTTTCCCCCAGCTCTCCGGCTTCGACCCTTGCTTGTTCTACAACCACGAGTCAGTTGTCACACGCTACCGAGCTCACGCTACTTCCACCAAGTGGCTCGGTTTCTCCAGTGCGCATCAGCAGACTTCTCAGGCTACAACTCACTCGCGCTGTCCCAGGGCCCTTCCACATTCTCGCACGACACGCATCACGCTCATCTCCTTTCGTCTAGACACTCCCACGCCGATGACCTGTGCTTCTGTATTCCAGTGAACACTCTACGGCTCCCACCGCAGCGCGGATTGCCACTCTCACCTAAAATCAGTGAGAGGTGATGCCTCGTCACGTTACTGCCACCACTCTCCTCCACGATCTGCATTTGGATCCACCAAGCCCACCTGACAACGTAAAGTAAATTTACTCACGATAGTGATGAGTTCATCCACGAGATCTTTTATTACATATTTAATGCTGACCTGTTCACATGGGCACAACAGAATTAATCACTTTTACATGCTACCATTTTATAATGAGTACAAATAATATTACACGACAGAGTATTGGGGTTTTATTTAAAATAATAAAAGATTAATTACTTCTTTCTCATCTGCCTTGCAGACCCCACTGTAGACTGCACTGTACTGTCCTTTTGCCATGGGGTACTGTACATCAAACTCATCTGTTACACACACACACACACACACACACACACACACACACACACACACACACACACACACACACACAGTTAAGTGAGTTAAGTGTATTTTCAGCCATGTTGTGATGATTCAGTTGTCTCACGCTGCATGTGAAGCTTCTCTTTGCTGTGGCTATTGAACCATTGGCTATCGCATTAAGGGAAGATGCCAATATTAAAAGTCTCTCTCATGGAAGTGTGGAACACAAATTTTCATAGTCTTCCAAAACTTGTGGATCTATTGAAAGACTTTGGGGAAATATCTTGTTACAAGGCTAATCTACAAAAATGTGTAATGATGGCAATTTAAAACAATATATAAATTTAGAATATAATTTAATCATCATCAGTTTGCCTCAAACACAATTTAAAATGTTTTAAATTAAATTGCCTCAAACACAACGCTTCAATTTAAAATTGTCTACTGGCTTCATTGGTCCAATGTAAAACTAGCTAAGATTAGAGAGGACTTTGATGCCACATGTGACCGATTTAAGCAGGAACCAGCTACGCTACTGCATATGTTCTGGACATGCCCAAAGTTATATAATTTTTTAATTTTTGGAGTTTTTCAAACTTTTAAAATTTCTATGTCAAAAATATGCCAAATACCATTAGAATTGCCAGGGGTAGTTCAGTGGTTAAGGCACTGGACTAGGCTTTGGAAAGCCCCAGGTTCAAATTCCATGACCACCAAGTTCTCTCTCTTGGACCCTTGATCAAGACCCTTAACCCTAAAACTACTCAGATGTTTAATGAGATAATGTAAGTCAATCTGGATAAGGGCAACTTCCAAATGCCTAAATGTAAATTAGAACCATCCCCATTCATTGCACCCTTTCGTGTTGACTCAAGTGGTGCTCACCTGAATGACGCACAGGCCAATATAGATCCCTTCTTGCTAGAAGAATGATCCTACTTAAGTGGAAGAGCCGTTTTTCACCAGTGGGTGTTCACTAGATTAAAAAGGTCTTGTATTTTATTCAGCTAGAAGAGATATTCTATAAAGGGAGCCACTGAAGAATTTTAGGATGTGTGACAACCATTTATGAGCCACTATTAAAATATAGATGCAGATAAATTGGATTTGTAATAAAAGATTTTTTATAGTTTATTTTTGTAATATTTCCTCCCCCTCCCCTTTTTTTACTATTCTTTTATTTGATGGGTAACTTATTTATTATTTTTTTGTCTTATTTCTTTTTCTGCTGATTGTCTTGTTTGTTTGTGAGATGGGAGGAAGGGAATGGATAGAAGAAAAAAATAATGTACCATGTATGTATGTACTGTATGTATGTATGTATGTATGTATGTATGTATGTATGTATGTATGTATGTATGTATGTACAGTACAGACCAAAAGTTTGGACACACCTTCTCATTCAAAGAGGTTGAATTTGTATTATGGCAAAAAAAAAGCAGCTAAGTAAAGAAAAACGAGTGGCCATCATTACTTTAAGAAATAAAGGTCAGTCAGTCCGAAAAATTGGGAAAACTTTGAAAGTGTCCCCAAGTGCAGTCACAAAAACAATCAAGCACTACAAAGAAACTGGCTCACATGCGGACCGCCCCAGGAAAGGAAGACCCTAGAAAGGAAGAGCTTTATTGTGTTCTTTAGCCCAAAAAAGTCTCTTCTGCGTGTTGCCTGTCCTTAGCAGTGGTTTCCTAGCAGATCTTCTACATGAAGGTCTGATTCACACAGTCTCCTCTTAACAGTTGTTCTAGAGATGTGTCTGCTGCTAGAACTCTGTGTGGCATTGACCTGCTCTCTGATCTGAGCTGCTGTTAACCGCCGATTTCTGAGGCTGGTGACTCGGATGAACGTATCCTCCGCAGCAGAGGTGACTCTTGG
>QMIH01000808.1:117293-137077 GCA_003987875.1 Clarias batrachus | reverse complement strand
GGTTAACAGCAGCTCAGATCAGAGAGCAGGTCAATGCCACACAGAGTTCTAGCAGCAGACACATCTCTAGTACAACTGTTAAGAGGAGACTGTGTGAATCAGGCTTTCATAGTAGAATACCATGCTAAGGACAGGCAACAAGCAGAAGAGACTTGTTTGGGCTAAATAACACAATAAAGAACACAATAAAGAAAACTCTTTGAATGAGATGGTGTGTCCAAACTTTTGGTCTGTACTGTACAAGCATACTTTCCTATCCAGCATGAGCTTTCTGTTGTGGATGGATGTATCTTCAGAGGAACACACTGTCTTTTGGTACTATAGAAGAAATTTTTTATTTGATTTTATGTGACATACCCTACTTTTAACAAATAAAAGATACCCCAGCTTGAAATAATGAGAGACTTGCGTGAGAGGCTGAGCATATAGGCCTCTTGGAATGTGCCTGTTTAAGAAATCTGATCTATACATTGAGGCACCTAGAACTGGGAAATTTAATGAAACCCAAATGTTGAATGTAAAATCAGTGCGGGAAAACTGGGAAAACCGCCTTTGTTTAGGATTAGTATTTAAGCAAGAAGCCGTCGGGAGTCGTGGTGCATTCCGATCTCCCGACTTTGTTGATCAACCAATAAAGTTGTAACCTCGTGAAATCAAAGCCTGAGTCGTCAATTAATTTCCACGACATCCTAGCGCTGCGAGCAGGGTTGGCAAAGGGGCAAAGGCGTGGCTGATCACCGTGGGCATCCTTGGCATTCAGCACAAACAGGTGGCCACCTAAAAAGTTAAGCAACTTTTGCTTATATACTTAGTTTGTGTTGTTTGCTGGGATAACCCGTGGTGGTAAGGACGCTTGATAAAGACCTCTCCAAATTAAATAAATTTTGAATGGGATTTGTTTTCAGAAGGAAAATGCATGCATCAGCTTACTAACCGTTGAATGGTAGTATTTGAATAGTAACTGGTAAAATAAGCGTTGCATTGGTCTGTTTTGCTGTCAAGAGGGCTTTGATAGATGGTAGTAATAACAGACGGGTATGAGGAAGCGCATAGCAATGCATTACGGTAGATAGACGTAGTATTCATTTGTACTCATTGTCAAAAGGGCCTAGATGGATGGCAATGGAGTAGGTTAATAAGGAATTGCGCTTAATTAGTAATACTGCTTATGTGAGGATCCGCAGTAGTTAATATAAATATATCCCTTTTATGAGGAACGTACTTAGGTATGTCAAAAGAATTGTGTAGCCACCTAAACCATATAGTATGAGCATTCGTGGCTTTTTTTATGGATATTAATTTCTTATGAGGAACGTACAGGTGTATGTCAATGTTTTTGTATGATGCTGATTAATGGATTGTATGGGTTATAGCAGCAAATTTATATCTTTTTTTATGAGGAGTGCCTGCTTGGGTGCCATTAAGTTGTAAGCAATTGCATTGTTTGTGTTTAATTGATGTTGTACTGTCTAATACTGTCTGATATTGTCTGAGTGAATGAGAGCTCTATGTGTGTCTGAGTGGGAGTGAGAGAGAGAATCTGGCTGAGTGATATCATAAGTCCAGTGTCCAGTAAACGAGCCTGAACCCCCAACGGAGTTGCGTGTGCAATCCACCAGAGGAGGGGTCGGCTGCTGCCAGACCGGAGACGTGTGTGTGAATGAGCCCTTATAGGAATAGATAAATTAATAGATTTAGTTGAAATAAAGGGGCAAGAGTGTGTATGAGCCCTTCTAAGAAAATAAATAAATAGATAGATAAATAAAATAAAAGGGACAAGTATGCTTGAATGAGCCCCGATTAGGCCCGGGGACAGAGTATGCGTGAATTAGCCCTAATTTCCAGGAAATAAGGGACATAGTATGAACGTATAAATAAAGAGATGGTGTGGAGTGGTGAATGTATGTGGTGAATGTGTGTGAACCCAATATTAATACTGTGGCATTCATCGGTTGTTGCAAGATAATATTCGCAGTGTATAAAAATACTGTGCTTTTTGGCAAGTACTAACAGGAAAGTAGTGAAATATTGGATATTAAAGAGTGGCTATCATTGCTAAGTCTTGTCAATGAAGGTGGGTGTTTAGGTGATTATATAGTATTGTACGTTGCTGTAAGGAAGTTTAGTTACTAAATAAGTGAATAAGCATAAAATAATACAGAAATATTTTGGTTTTTGGTGACAGAGGCCATAAAGCATAATGGCAGACTCTCCGGTGGAGATATTGATGTTAAAGCATCCATTGTGTGGAGATCTCATAACTAAGATCTCAAGTAAATGGCAAAAGAGAACTAAAGATATGATTACAAAATGGCCAAAGGAGGGGATGTTTGATTTGGCTTTGTGTAGGGAAATTGAAACTTTGGTAAAGAATTACAAGACTGCGGCTAGAGAGAAAAAGCGTGTCCAGAGAGTCAAAAAGACAGCAGGAGAGAGAGGTCCTAGCTCTGTTTAAGAAAGAAGGAGAAGAGTTGGCAAGAAAGAAAAAGCAAGTGAAGAAAAGGTCTAAAAAGGCAGACAGTGAGGCACAGAATACCAGAGGGGAAGCGTTAGTTACACCTCCCCCATATGTGCAGACAGAAGGTCAGTTCCCAATGCTTAAGGGAATGGTTGAAGTATTCAGGAGAAATGCAGATGGAAGGTCATGTAGATCTTGATGCAGATTATAGAGAGCCGGGTGTGAAGTCAAGAAAGAGACAGGAAAAGTGGTTGGAGAGAGAAGAAAGTACACCGTTAGATTGTTATAAGGAAGTAAGAGCAGATCTACAGAGAGTGAAAAAGTTGTATGGGAAGGAAGAGAAGATAGAGGGAGAAGAGAGGGTGCATGTAAGTGGAGAGAGGATAGACAGGAGCACCGAAACACCAGGACAGTCAAGAGGTCAGATAGATGCAGCATTAAGGACTGGACGTAGGCCATTGTACAGTAGAGAGGATGGGGATGAGGAGGAGTTGTCATTCAATATAGGTAGTTGGAAACAGGGAAGGAGCACTGGGAGACTTAGGAACTTAGCTCCACAATTCCCAATTTTAATTAAAGGTGCACGGGGACAATATGTACCATGGGCAACTCAGGATCTCAAGGGACTTGTCAACCGCCTCCCTAACATTCACGAGGGTGCAGGGAAATGGATTAAGGTCTTRGAMGAGGAGACCTCAGGCAAGCTGTTGTCGGTTGGAGATATGAAAGCTCTTTTGGCAAAGATTTTGGGRGGAGGAAAGATGGAGGAAGTTCTCCAGGCATCCAACATGAGTGAGGCTATAGATACATACCATATGGATGGAACTGTCTTTGATGCTTTCCGCCCCGCYRTGKGGCAGGCCTTACGTGCAGAGTATCCAACTAGAGTTGACCCAAAGGCATTAAAGGGTGAYCAGCTGGACRAAACARAGAACCCAACTCTGTACATTCAAAGACAGTTAAAGAAGTGGAAGCAAGAGACAGAAATTGACCCTGAAGGGGATGCCTTGTTGTCTATGCTGTTTAGACAAACTATAGTAAATGCCATGCCTCAGCCTGTAAAAAGCAAACTGGAAGATGTGGTCGGTTTAACCTCACAATCACACAAAGAGTTCTGTGATCACATCTCACATGCTGGTGAACAGTACAGGAAAAATGAGCAGAAGTTGAAAGCTCAAGAGAAAGAGCTACAACGGAAACTAGCTCAGTTACAGCTTGAAGAACTGACTAAGAAAAACAAGAAAAAGGTGCTCTCATTACAGCAGAGCAAGTGTCTGGGTGGGCCCCAGGCAATCCTTCACCCATTATCCAGCCAACTGCAGTCACAGCGCTGACAGCACCAGCAGCCCTACCCCCAAACTCATACCAGATGTCTGCACCAGTCATCAATGTTTACCCACAAAGGCAGAAAGAGTGGAGAACTAATCAGCGCCACCCACCAGGCGTATGCTGGGGGTATGGACTGACTGGACATAACCGATCAAGGTGCCCTCACATCCATGGCCCCAGCTCCCGAGGGGTGTGATGGGAGGGGGGTGGCAGCAGCCTCCTCGAGATCAAGTTCAAGGCCCAGTAAACCCATGGGGGGTCCAAAGCATGGGTATTAGGGGTGCCCAGAGAATCCTAAGGGGGAGAATCAGTTGCCTATTTTAACAACTAATGCTGAACAAGAACCCATGTTACACATTGAGGTAGGTGGTAAAAATACACCCATCTTAGCTGATATAGGAGCGGTTTATACATGCTTAAATTTAAGTCATGCCTCACATCTCCCCTTGTCTGGGAAATTTGCCAAGACAGTAGGATTCTCGGGACAAAAGCAATTGATTCCTATGACCGCTCCAGTCCGTCTACAAACTAGCAATATAAGTGTGACTATACCTGTACTAATTTCAAGTCAGACCCCGGTTAATTTGTTGGGCAGAGATTCATTGTGTAAATTAGGATTGCAAATATGGTGTTCTCCAGGAGGGGTGTATGTTGACATGAATGGTATAAAAAATCAAATGGTAATGACTGAGCCGCAAGCAAATGTGTTTTGGATAGGACAGCTAGATAGGGATATAAGTAAAGTAATCCATAAGTGGAGAAAGTTCATTAAAGCACAGATTCCTGCAGCACAATTACCTACTTCAGACTTTCACTGTACAATGATGTATGATCCAACTAAGGATGCTGGTTTAGAACAAACATGGCAGGAAGAAACAAAAGAGCATAAGGTTGAGTTAATTACACAGTGCATCATCATAGGTCAGCAAGGAGCAGCTATCAGCATAGAGGAGTGTGATTTGGGGAAAAGGTGGTTCAATGTAACTGATTCTGTTCCCCATGTGACATTGTATGTTGGAAGGAATTACAGATCAAAGGACTTAGGACCAATGATGAAGAGAGCTAAAGAAGTCCAGTGGGAGTCAACCATAAATCCGTTGATTTTTCATTCTACCGATAAAAACTATATCAAAATATGGTGTGGTAATAGCTTGATTGGTGTTCCTCAGGAAGTTGTTATTAGCCACAAGTCACAGACACACATGGCATCAGCAACTGAAGTAGTTGAGACTGTTGAGGGTAAGCTATATAGGGAAATGGAGAATCAGGTCCCACCTGAAGTATGGTCTCAGAATGATACAGATGTGGGCCTAATTAAATCAGCCAGCCCAACTCAAGTACAACTCAAACCAAATGTTAAACTGCCCAGAATAAGACAATATCCTTTGCGACCTGAAGCAGAAGCTGTTATAAAAAACACTATTAAAGGTCTTGTAAAAGCAGCCGTGTTAGAAGAAACAACTAGCTGCTGTAATACTCCAATTTTCCCTGTGATCAGGCAAAAATAAATGGCATCTCGCGCATGATTTACAGGCAATTAATAGTATTACAGAGGATTATCCAGCTGATGTTCCAAATCCATACACACTGCTAACCAATGTCCCTCCCGAAGTCAAATACTTCACTGTGATTGATCTTTGTTTAGCCTTCTTCAGTATACCCATCGCTGAGGAGAGTAGATATTTGTTTGCATTTACTTATGCTGGTAAACAATATTAGTACCGCAGAATGCCACAGGGGTTCCGTCACGCACCACATATATTTAATCAAGTTTTAAAAGCTGATTTAGCGGATTTAGTGATAGAAGGGATTCTGTTACAGTACATGGATGACGCTTTGATATGCTCATTATTGTTAGAAGCATGCCATAGGGATTCTATCAAGGTACACGGTAAGCTAGCACAAGAAGTTCATAAAGTGTCTAAAAATAAACTGCAATATTGCAAGCCTCAAGCTGAATATTTAGGGCGGTTAATTTCACATGGTACAATAGCCATAGCCTACTCAATTAGAAGGCATAAGTAAAGCACCCTTGCCACAAAGTTAAACAGCTGATGACCTTTTTAGGCTTAACAGRCTTCAGTGCTGACTGGATTGAGGAGTATGCAGTAAAAACAGCTCCACTGAGGGAAATAATGAGAGAAGAAGGACTGCAAAATCTAAGTGCTGTGTTAAAATGGAACACAGATGCACTGTTAGCATTTGAGTCACTCAAAAAAGAGATGCAAACAGCACCTACCTTATACCTGATTATACCAAACCATTCCATTTGTATGTGGCTAACCGAGCTGATGGATTTGCCTCAGCTGTATTGATGCAGGAAACCTGCAGTGGTAGGAAAAAACAGCCCCTAGCTTACTACAGAACTAAACTAGATAATGTAGCACAAGGTTACCCACCATGCTATCAGGAGGGACTTGCAGCGGTACATTATGCGTATGACAAAGCTTCCACATTGACTATGGGTTACCCAGTAACCATTTATACACATCATAAGGTTGTGGAATTGGTAGAGCAAGGGAAATTTGTTCTAACTCAAGCCCGCCTTCTAGCATATTCTTCACTGCTCACATATCCTGACATTACGATAAAAAGATGTGACACGGTTAATCCTGCTGAGTTAATTCCTTTGGCGTATGAAGGTATGTCTCATGATTGTGTGGCAAACTCTTTGGCATTTACTAGGTTACAACCTGATCTTGAGGCTAAACCGATACCTGAAGCGGAAGTTACTTACTTTGTTGATGGATCTAGTTTCAGAGACCATATAGGGAGTCATACTGGGTATTCAGTAATAAAGAAGAATGGAGAAGACTTTGAACCTGTCCTATCTCAGCACTGTTCAAAACCGTGTTCTGCTCAGTTAGCCGAGTTGAAAGCTCTCACAGCTGCAGGTCAGCTAGCCGAAGGACTAGTAGCAAATATTTTTACAGATTCAGCCTATTCACATGGTGTGTGTCATCTGTTTGGAGCAGTATGGAAGCAAAGAGGGTTTAAACAGAGTGACGGAACACCCATCCAGCATGCTGAAAAGATAAGCAAGTTATTGTCTGCTATGATGCTACCAAAACGATTGGCTGTCAATAAATGTCAAGCTCACAAAAAAAGGAAATTACTATGTCACTAAGGGTAACAACATAGCAGACTTAGAAGCAAAGCAAGCATCAAGGTGTGAAGTAGCAGTGATGGGACCAGTAGTCCTTATAGAACTTAGTTCTTAGTTGGAGGATATTATTCGAATTCAACATCAAGCAGGTCCTTAYGAGMRSTCSATGTGGCTCCAGAGGGGAGCTCAGAAGGATGCACAGGGTGTGTGGCATTCGCATGAAGGTTTAATCATTGCACCCACAGCGCTGTTGAATATTTTGGTTTCAGATGCTCATGGATTCGATCATTGTGCCAGAGGAGAGGTTGTGAGGAAAATTAAAAACCAAGGGTATTAGTCTCCATATCTGCATGCTATGGTTGATGAGTTCYTAGCTTCATGTGAGATATGTGCTAAGCATAATGTCAGAAAGGGAACAGCGACACCTATTGGCCATATACCAGTGCCTGAAGGACCATTTAAGCACCTAGTGATGGATTATGTTGACATGATATGATAAAGTATGCTCGTGGCAAAAGGTACATGCTTGTAGTGATTGACCAGTTCAGTAGGTGGGTAGAAGCAATGCCATCTGCAGCTGAAGGTGCAGGAACGGTTATAAAATTTCTTACAAGAGAATTAATACCTAGATTTGGAATTCGTTCAGAGATCAGTTCAGATAATGGATCAGCGTTCATTCAGAAAACTGTAAAGCAGGTACTGTAATGTTAGGGAAGTATATAAAAGAGGCGATACCAGCGTTCTTCGGTTCAGGAGCTTTATTATGGTATTAACGACAAAGCCAAACAATAACACGAACTCACTCAGGACACATCCAACGAACTCTCTGTCTCTCTCTGACACATACGCTGTCACTCAGTCGTAACTACTCTACTATAAGCACCTAGGCTATTCAGTATGCTACCGTATGTGTTCTAAACAACTATCATTACAGGTACTACAGCAGTTGAGAATAAAGCAAAGATTTGGGTGTGTCTATCATCCACAGTCCCAGTGGATGGTAGAAAGAATAAATACTCTCAAAGCCAAGCTTAACAAAATTTGTGCTAGTACAAAACTTAACTGGGTTGATGCTTTACCCCTTGCACTAATGAGCTATCGCATGCAAACTAACAGAAATACACACTTAAACCTGCATGAAATGCTTACAGGTCGACCCATGCCTGTACCATTCTGTAGAGATCTGTATATAAAGGCCCACCACTAGAACAATTACAAATGGAACTCAGATCGTATATGAAGAAACTAATTGCAATACTTAAAGCAATCTATGTGCAGGAAAAAGCAAGGAGAAGGAGGAGGAAAAAGATGCTCCGTGCCCCATCACTCCAGGAGACCAGGTCTATCTACGCGTGTTCAGAAGGAAGTGGCATGAACCCAGGAGAGAAGGGCCCTACAAAGTTGTAGCGGCCACTCCAACAGCGGTCCAAGTGGAAGGCAAAACCATATGGTATCATTTAAACCATTGCACAAGAGTCCCTAAAGTAAGTAAGAGATAAAGTGCAGAAGAAGAGGACCCATCGCCTGACAGTGATAACATACAAGGTCTTGCAATCTTTGTGAAAGGTGTGGAGGAAATAAAGCAGAAAGATGGGGAAAATAAAGTGGATAACATACTTAATGATCATTATATTCCAGGTATTAAATCAAGCTGTAGTCAGCTCACCCCTACTCAAATCCAACCAGACTTCCCAAGAATCGACGTTACAGCAGTTAAATGTTGATCAAAAAGTACCTAATAATATTGCTGAAAGGAAAGCAAAAGAGAAACTCTTAAGCATAGCACACAGTAATGAGTGGTATAAGTGGGCTGCCTACACAGCTCAGGAAAACAAATTAACTAGTTGTTTGATTTGCACCCCATCACCATTAAGGACATTTATAGTAGTACCCAATCAGTATGACTTTAGACATTGTGCAAGATTTACTCAACAGTTTTGTCATTTGCATGTTTTCAGGAGACCCCTGTGTCCAGCAGAATGTTTAGCAATCCTGAGTAGTCCAGATTACTTCAATAACTACCATACKCCCGAATGGGGAGAATGGTGCCAGCAGTTGGACGAAAGAATAGAAAGTAAAAAGATTGAGTTCCCTTCTGATTATGAGATAGATTATACACTTGAGTATGAATACTTCAATAAGACTACAGGAAATTACAGCATGGGGGAGTTTCAAGGTAATTGTATGATGATGTGGCACCTAGACACTGACCCTTTTCAGCGAACCGAAGTCCATAAGAAAACTATACTTCATGCAACAGTAACTTTGCAAGAGAATATCAATGTATTAATTTCATTTTTATGTTATGTTATTGTGTTATGAAAAGTACAAGGTCATGGAGGTCAAGTCTTTTACTCCTTCCTAGTCAAATGGGGAAGGAGAGGTTTGGCTGACTCTCCACTAGAGTGTGAATGCATAGGTTGGTCATTGATACGAGTCCAGTGATTTAATTTAATCATCAGATAATGTAAGTAAGACAAACACATGAATTTGCACTCTAGATAAAACAATTAATGTGGGACTTATAAGTCCCAGAGGGGGGAGTTATAGAATAAATTTTTTATTTGATTTTATGTGACATACCCTGATTTTATGTGACAAAACTGGCTGCCTTTGTTTAGGATCAGTATTTAAGCAAGAAGCCGTCTGGAGTTGTGGTGCGTTCTGCAGACCTCCCGTCTTTGTTGATCAACCATTAAAGTTGTAACCTCCTGAAATCAGCCTGAGTCGTCAATTAATTTCCACGACAGTACCAGAGTCCACACAAAAAAGACTAATTGAATTAGCTCATGAATCGCACCAGGGGATAGTCCGTACAAAGCAAAGACTGAGACATCTGTACTGGTGGCCCAAGGTGGACAGCCAGACAGAAGCTTTGATACGCAACTGTCATACTTGCCAACAAAATGATAAGTCTGCTGTTACCCATGATGCTCCTCTAAACCCTGTTGAATTACCTTCTGCCGCCTGGGACAAAGTTTCCATTGATATTGTCGAACCAGTCGAAACTGCGCCATCAGACTATCAATCATCTATAAGTCTTGTGGATTGCTTCAGCAAATGGCCAGAAATCGCATTTACCTCCAAGGTTGACACATCTGCTGTTAAGCACTTCTTAACGACTGTTTGCCCGCGAAGGAAACCCGAAGAAGTTGGTCTCAGATAATGGCCCTCAGTTTGCCTCTTCTGAGTTTTCTGAGTTTCAGAAGGAGAGGAATGTTCGTCATTACAGATCTGCAGTTTACAATCCTCATGTAAACAGAGAGGTGGAGAGATTTAAGAGTACTAAAGGAATGTTTACAAACTTCAATTCAAGCAGAACCGTGGAAGTCCTTCACTCAGACATTCTTAATGGACTATCGAAGTACTCCTCAGGCTACTACAGGTGTTACACCATCTAAGCTACTCCATGGTCTGTGTATGAGAACCAAGTTGCAGGTCATGGACTTTTCAGTGAACGAAATAGACCTTGGATGGTAAGAAAGGGTGAACAAAAGTTCACAAAACCAAAATCTGTTGTCCAGAAGAAAGGTGATAATTCTTACCTGCTTGATGATGGTAAGGTGTGGAATGCCTCACGCTTGGCTAAGGTGACGGAATCAAATGAAAGTGTTTCTCTTACTGAGGTACAGCATGAACCTCCACCAAGCCCATTGAATAGGTCTGGTAGTATTAGACAAAAACCTGCCTGGACTAAGGACTTTGTTTTACACATGTAGAGAATGTGGAGTATTTAAGCTGTGTGGATATTTCCATGAATATCACAGAAATGTTTAATTAATTTCTTTGTTCATTAGCTCATAATATCTCCTTATTCTTCATTAATGTTAATTGCTGGTTAGTTATATGCAGCTATATTCTTTCTAAAAAGGAGAAGATGTTGTGTTCTCTTCCATTTCATTGTTCATATTCCTGTCCACTAGCGGGGACTGTGGGTATAAACATAAAAAGGAAAGAAGGACGGAGAGGAGAGGATAAGTGAAGTAAAAGAAAAGGATGGTTAACTGAGCCCGTGTTGGTCTGATTTATTGTGCTGGATTCCTAAGAAAACAGAACTTAACACTCAGCTCCTTTGATTCATCCTCCTAAATCATATAGAGAGCCACTCATTCTCAGCATGATGTTTCTTATTAAATTATGTTTGACATAAAGCAGAGAAGAAGAGAAGTTCCAACCTTGAAGAGTGATTGGCCAAATCCTGAGGTGAGAGACTCTGTATATTTATAGACCTCAGTTTTCTCAATCACCTTCTTCAGGGCTGAATAACTGGTGCAAGGAAAACAATGTGTCAAATAAGGATAATAAACACATGCATACACACACACACACACACGATACCTCTCAGATCCAGTCAGTTGAAAATGTGGTCGTAATCCCAGCTCCATTTGTGCCACCATGTAACATATTTGTGCTGGATAGATCCATCCTTTGAAAGCTGAAAATAAACAAATGATCTTGCTTGTGAGAATCAGTCCATTAAGAGACCATTTTATTAGAAACACCTGCTCATTTCTGCAATTAGCCAATTCTTATATCCTGAAACTGACACTAATAAAGCAACTTGAGATTCTTTTTCATTCTGATAGTTAATGTAACCATTAACTGGAGCTTTTGATCTGTGACTATATTATTTCATACGTTGCACTGATGCTCACACTAGATTGGCCGTTTGGATTTCTTGAATGTTCCTGATAAATTTAATGCAGTTAGAACATGTTGCTGTTACTGGAGTGTATCCATACCGAAATCATCTCCCAACGTAATAACATCTTCCCTCTGCTTATCTCTTGGAGATTTGGAACATAAAAGCTTTGCCAGAGGAAGACACCAGCTCTCTAGGCTCTGCACATATCCAAGCTGGAGCAGAACGTTTCACGTTAGTCCACATGAATCTGACTAACACACCACAGAAGGTGATGAGGAGTGGAACACTTACCTTTCTAATCAAAAGGCCATAGCCCTTGAAGAGCAGCACAGAGAATTCCACCATCATTGCTCCCTGTGAAAGAAAATTTCTCACTGTACACATATTTTTTGACTCATGCACTTATCTAACTCTAGTCTATATAAAGCCAGCAAGATACTAACAAGCTCATTTATCTAGCTTATTTATCTATTATTCAGTTACAGTTGATAGAAAAAGTATCTGAACCCTTTGGGATTACATGGAGTTTTGCATGAATTGGTCATAAAATGTGCTCTGAACTTCATCTAAGTCACGCCAATAGAAAAATACAGTCTGCTTAAAATAATACCACACAAAAATTATATGTTTTCATGTTTTTATTGAACATAACATGTAAATATTCACAGTGCAGGGTGGAAAACCCCTCACTTAATTTTCAATTTCATGTTCATGTGTCCACGGTAAGACAGACTGTCTACAAATGGAGAAAGTTCAGAACTGTTGCTACTCTCCCTAGGCGTGGTTGTCCTGTAAAGATGACTGCAAGAGAACAGCGCAGAATGTTTAGGTAAAGAAGAATCCTAGAGTGTTAGCTAAAGACTTACAGAAATCTCTGGCACATGCTAACAGTTTTGGAGGACACCATGGAGGAAGCCGTTGCTGTCCAAAGAAAATATTGCAGCACGTTTGAAGTTTGCAAAAGAGCACCTGAGCGCCTGTTCCACAGCACTACTGGCAAAATATTCTGTGGACAGATGAAACCAAAATTTATTTGTTTGGAATAAACACACAACAATATGTGTAAAACATCCCCACTGTAAAACATGGCGAAGGGGGCATCATGGTTTGGCCTTTCTTTGCTGCCTCAGGGTCTGGATGGATTGTTGTCACTGATGGAAAAATGAATTCCAGAGTTTATCAAGACAAGGAAAATGTAAGACCACCTGTCGGCCAACTGAAGCTCCGCAGAGGATGGGTCATGCAACAGGACAATGACCCAAAGCATACAAGTAATTCAACAAAAGAATGGCTTCAACAGAACAAAATACGCCTTCTGGAGTGGCCCAGTCAAAATCCTGACCTCAACCCGATTGAAATGCTGTGGCATAACCTTATGAGAGCGATTCACACCAGACATCCCAAAAATATTGCTACACTGAAACAGTTTAGTGAAGAGGAGTGGTCCAAAAGTACTCCAAATCGTTGTGCAGGTCTGATCAGCAACTACAGGAAATGTTTGGTTGGGGTTATTGCTGCCGAAGGAGGGTCAACCAGTTATTAAGTCCAAAGGTTCACATACTTTTTCCAACCTGCACTGTGAATGTTTACATGTTATGTTCAATAAAAACATGAAAACATATAATGTTCGTGTAGTATTATTTTAAGCAGACTGTGTTTTTTATTGTTGTGAAGATCAGAACACATTTTATGACCAAGTCATGCAAAACTCCACGTAATCCCAAAGGGTTCACATACTTTTCCTTGCAACTGTATCTCGAATTCCTGCTTCGCTAACAGGGACATGGTATTAGAAGACAGAAGACAACTTTTTCTTCACAGTGTAATTAGCTTCAACACTTACATTTACATTTTTGCATATGGCAGATGCTCTAATCCAGAGCGATTTACAAAAGTGGTTTGAAGTTTCTGTCACTGGATAGATCTTTACACTGGGTTACTAAGTACCACTTACTCCATTTCTTTTACAGAAGCGCTCCATAATCAACCAAAAGAAGTAGGAAAATTGCTCCTCAGGTTCATCCAAGTGGAGCAAACACTCCTGACATTTCTCCTGGATATATTCCATCAACTTGTCCTTCTCCATGTTAGTACTGCAACAAAGTTAGGAACAGTGGGCTAATATGGATTCTTCCACAAGCTTATGGCATTTTCAATTAGGCACAATTGATTTGTACCGTGCACAAGAAAGATTGGCCCTTCTCTCCACTTCCCCACTGGCTAGGGTTCATATTGTTGTTTTTTGTGTACAGGTGACAGTATGCACCTACTTGGTTTATGAGCTGCCATTAAACACAAGAGAAGAAGAGAACAAGGAAATTAACTTTTATTCTTTGCATATTATTATTATAATATTCTGGGAAAATATTATGGAGAGCAACGCTCTTTTGTGCCTTCCTATATTATCAGCTATGGATTTGTAGGTCATAATAAGAGATTGGAGAGTGCTACAGGCACACTGTCATCCAGTTGCTCAATTTAGGTGCCCAATTCTCCATGGTAAGTGAATAATAATCACTAATGATGCCAAGCATGTTCGCTCCCCAGGTCATAATCAGCTCGTCATTTCTATTGATAACTGTAAGTGTTACGAGTCATTTAACTTGTGTAAAAATTTGGCTGCACCATCCACATGTAACACAACAACAGAAACAGCATCCAGGTGTTGAGGGGACTGTTGGAAAAATATTACATGTCAGTTCACCAGTATGCCAGTTCGTGTTTAGCTCAAAATGCTAAATATACAGACAAAGTCAGTGTGTTTCATTATTTAAAACCTATCAGCAAGGGCCCCTGATTGCAGTGGCATTATTATCTGGAGATTGCGAGTTCGATTCCCAGGTGATGCTGTAGCCTCCCGCAGAGAGAGAGCCTGGAGGGAGCTGATTGACCGAGCTCTCTCAGAGGGGTGGGATGGGACAATGAAGGATGTCTGTGAGCTCACACAAGTGGGAGGTGGAGGAAGTTGTTCTTATAGTGTGTTACGCCGCTCCCAATGGTGTGTGAGTGAACGGTCCAAAAAGATATGTTTGGCTGGCATCACATGGTTCGGAGAAAACATGTGATAGTCCTCTGCCTTCCTTACTGGTAGTAGTAGTAGCCTTGATGGTGCCTTGAGTGCTTTAAACCCCACAGGTGGGAATTGGGAGTGGTAATTCCCTTCCCTCTAGATAAAATCTATTAACCAGCTGAATATACAGTAGGTAGTCAACCAGAATGCCTATTAACGCCGTACTCACCAAAATAAATCAGTCGCATTTCAAAGTTATTCATGAAATGACAGCCAGGTGGCGCAAAGTGATATTTTCAGTTGACTCAGTTTTAAAATGTAATTAGTACGGTGACTGAGAAGTGCAAAACCAAAATCAAAATAACAAATTATAAAACAAAATAACAAAACCTAAAACAAAATAACAAATGAAAAACAAAATAACAAAACCCAAAACAAAATAACAAATTAAAAAACAAAATAACAAATGAAAAACAAAATAACAAAACCCAAAACAAAATAACAAATTAAAAAACAAAATAACAAATGAAAAACAAAATAACAAAACCCAAAACAAAATAACAAATTAAAAAACAAAATAACAAAACCCAAAACAAAATACCAAATGAAGAAAACACAACGACAATTCAGTCAAACCGGAAAAGGTAGGTATCATTTGCAAATTAAATACTTATCGCTGATTGGAAGAGACATCTGCCACTCAAAACATACAAGTAGTACTGTCAAGTGAAGTCAAAATGTTTATTTATTAACATTTAACACAACTCAGTGCTGTACAATCCTAAAATACTAAAAATAATCCTTAAATGAAAATACATCTAAATGCCCGTGAGGCTGCAGTACTTCCTGTATATTTTGAGTGACAGATGTTTCGTCCAAACAGTGGTGAGAATCAAAATGCTTGCGTGTGGTTTGTGAAAAAAAATCTTACCGCTAATCTTGAGTGGCAGATGTCTCATCCAATCAGTGGTAAGAATGTCATTCGCAGGCCACACCTGCTTTTTTAACCTGCTTATTCTTACCGCTGATTGGAAGAGACATCTGTTACTCAAAATATACTGGAAGTACTGCACAACTAAGTTGTGTTAAATGTGCTTTAAAAATAAATTTGAATTAACAGTACTTCTTGTATGTCTTGAGTGATAGATGCCTCTTCCAATCAGCAGTCAGAATTTAATTTGCAAACCACGCCTACCTTTGTCGGTTTGTTGATTCTTACCGCTGATTGGATGAGACATCTGACACGCAAAATATACAGAAAGTACTGCAGCCTCACGGACATTTAGATGTATTTTCATTTAAGGATTCATTTCAGTATTTTAGGGTTTTACTTTGGTCACCTCAAATTCAAATTCAAATTTTATTCGTCACATACACAGTCATACACAGTATGATATGAAGTGAAATGCTTATACGACGCTGTCGACCTACAATATTACAACAAAAAAGAAATAAGAGATTTGAAAATAAAGAAACACTTATTTACATAATATACAGGTAAGAATAAAAATGAAAATAAAATATTATAAGATAAATATAAACAAAGTTAAAAAATATCTAATAAAAATAGAAATAGAAAACATATAGTAAATGAATATGATAGAAATATGATAGAAATGTAATGTAGTGCAGTCCAGAATGTAGTGTCCAGTTATTGTCAGGATAATGTGCAAGGCTGCAGTTCAAGTTCACAGTGTGCAAAATGTGCAAGTGTGCAAATGTTCCATGTGTAAACGGATTGTGCGTCTTGGTAAAAAGTAAAAGTTAAAAAGTTTGCAGTCCTGAGGTGTGAAAAATGTGCAAGTGTGTGAGTGTAGGTCCTATATGGTGTTGTGGTTGAGAGCTCGTATAGAATGCAGGAAGAAGCTCCTCCTCAGTCTCTCTGTGTTGGCCTTCAGGGAGCGAAAGCGCTTTCCTGACCGCAACAGAGAGAACAGTCCATTGCTGGGATGACTGAGGTCTTTCACTACTGTATCTTCCTGGCCTTGGTCCAGCACCGCTTGTTGTAGATCATCTGAAGGTCAGGGAGCTTGGTACAGATGATACATTCAGCTGATCAAACCACCCTCTGTAGGGCACGCCTGTCCTGCATTGTGCTGTTCCCGAGCCAGGTTGAGATGTTTCCCGTCAGGATGCTCTAAAGTCTCTCAGACGTAGTAGAGGTAGTAGAGACGCTGCCGGGCCTTTTTCACCACAGTGTTGATGTGACAGGACCATGACAGGTCCTGCGTGATGTGAACACCGATGTATCGGAAGCTGTCCACTCTCTCCACTGGTCTCTCGTTGATTGCGGGGGTCTGGTAGTTCCTCTCCTGCTTAGTACTAAAGTCCACTAACAACTCCTTTGTCTTGCTAACGTTCAGGAGTAGATTGTTCTTCTGGCACCAGTTCTCCAGATTTCCAATCTCCTCCAGGTAGGCCGTCTCATCGTTGTCAGAGATCAAGCCCACCACAACGGTGTCGTCAGCAAACTTAATGATGGTGGTGGCGTTCGTAGTGGCTATGCAGTCCTAGGTGTACAAAGAGTACAGCAGGGGGCTCAGAACACAACCCTGGGGGGCTCCAGTGCTGAGAATGAGGGAGGCTGAGACATGGCCACCCATCCCTACTGCCTGTGGTCTGTCAGTTAGGAAGCTGGAGATCTACTGACACGAAGATGAGCTGAGTCCCAGGTACTCCCGCTTGGTGGTGAGCATAGAGGGAATTATGGTATTAAATGCTGAGCTGTAGTCGACAAAGAGCATTTTAACATAATTCCCCCTTCTAGTGTCCAGGTGAGTGRGTGATGTGTGGAGTAGATGAGAGATAGCATCATCCGTAGAGCGGTTCGGGGGGTATGCAAATTGCAGTGGATCCAGTGTGTCTGGTAGTGAGGAGATGATGAAGTGTCTGACCAGCCATTCAAAGCACTTCATCACCACTGATGTGAGGGCTACAGGTCAATAGTCATTGAGGGAAGCAGGATGGTGTTTCTTCGGAACAGGAACAAGGATGGACTCCTTAAAGCATCACCGACTGAGATAAGGAGATGTTGACTATCTCTGTGAACACAGGTGCTAGCTGGTCTGCGCAGGCTCTGAGAACTCGACCTGAGATGCCATCTGGTCCTGCTGCTTTCCTGGTGTTCACTCTCCTGAAGGCTCTCTTCACGTCATGCTCGGAAATGATGAACACGTTTCCGGTGCTGGCAGTGCCTTCCTGTCTGCAGCCGTTAGCGCCGCTAGCATTAGCGCCGCTAGCATTAGCATCGCTAACGTCTTTAGCTGCAGCCTCAAAGCGAGCATAGAATGTGTTCAGCTCGTCTGCCAGAGTCATGTCCGTGTTCATCATACCGGATGTTGGTGCTTTATAGTCCGTGCGGTTTGACATTTTGAACACAACTCACCTGAGTTGTGTTAAATGTGCTTTTAAAATAAGTTTGACTTTAATTGATAGTACTGCTTGTATGCTTTGAGTGACAGATGGCTCTTCCAATCAGCGCTAAGAATTAAATTCGAGACCCATACCTACCTTTTCCAGTTTGTCTGAATTGTTGTGTTTTCTCATTTGGTATTTTGTTTCTGGATATGTCGTTGTGTTTTCTCATTTGGTTTATTGTTTTAGGTTTTGTTATTTTGTTTTAGATTTTTACACACACTGTAAAGTTGGCAAAACTCAAAAAAAAATTGAGGTAATCAGTTACATCAATTTTTTTAAGTAATGATGTTTCCAATTTTAAGTAAACTATAATTTATTTAAAAAATAAATTGTTGTTGGGAATCGAACCCGGGTCTTTCATGCGGTAGGCGAAACACTTACCACTGAGCCACCAGTGCTCTATAGAGTTTAAGAAGGTGGAATTTTAAGGTGACAGTTACTGTTACTTACGTACTCACGATTACTTAAAATACCAAAAAGGTTCTGAATACTCAAAAAGGTTTATTAATTTGACCTAATTGCAATTATTTAAGTTAACGGTACTCAATGTGTTTAATTACTTTGAGCATTAGGGTTTACAGTGTATAATAAAAGGGAGGCCGATGTCAAATGTGCTATTTAATACTCTCACACATTTACTCTGCCTGTTATTTTTTCCAAACCAACTCTCTTTCTTTAGCTGATGCAGCCTTGTTGCTTTTTTCATTATTATTGGCTTGAATTCTTCATATGCTGCATTTAAACCTCCAACTCCGCCTCTGTGAAGTATGCCGCTTTCTTTTTTCACTTTGATTTTCCATTTTGACTCGTGAAATCGGTGATCCATTGAAAATGTCTTTATGGGGCCTCCGAGTGGCGTGGTGGTTAAAGCGCTCGCCCTATCATCCGGAGATCGCTAGTTCAAATCCCAGGTGGTGCTGTAACCTCTCGCAGCCGGAGGTCTGGAGAGAGCTGATTGGCCGAGCTCTCTCAGAGGGGAGGGATGAGAGGTACATAGTGCTCCTACATTAATCAGTCAGGGGCGTCTGTGAACTCGCGCAACGGAGAGCGCGCTGTCCTCCGAGTGTGTTACGCCGCCCCCAACGCCCGCCAACGGTGCGCGAGCGAGCAGTTCAAAAAGATGCGGTCGGCTTCGGCCCTCCCGGCTGAGTGGTAGTAGTAGCCTTAATGTGGGAGCCCCCTAGTGACGGGGAGGAATTGGACACGACTAAATTAGGCAGAAAAATCTGGGAAAAAAATCCAAAAAAAAAAAGAAAATGTCTTTATGTATGCACCGTGCATGCGCATTAACTCTGGGTAACCAGTAGGAGGTTGATTACACTTACTCTTCTCATACTCATGGTATGCGGGTTTGGGAAAAATCAAACCGGAGGTTAAGTTTTACCAAATGGTAAGTTAACCCAGCTTTCTGGAATACCCCCCAGTAGCTGACAATATTATTTGTACACAGTGGCAGCTGATGCAAAACATTTTTTTTGGGGGGGGGGGACGCAAACAAAATTATAATTAAACTTTTAATACTCGCCTGTAAATAGGCTTTTATCAGGTGATTAAGCATCATAACTACTATTGTACACACTAAAAAATGCTGGGTTGTTAATTAAACTGTTTAAACTGTTTTACCCATAGACATGTAAAACATAAAAATAATAATAACCTATTTGTGAGGTAGAATTAACTCAGCATTATAGTTAAATATGACCTAGAATTTAGATTGAATATTTTACCCATCTTGCTGGGTTAAATAAGTAACCCATTTTGCTGGGTTAAATTAACCCAGCATGTAGTTGGTCCAATATTTATCCAGCAGCTGGGTTAA
>QMIH01000808.1:76068-114214 GCA_003987875.1 Clarias batrachus | reverse complement strand
ACTGACTCTTTGCATAAATGTCATGTAATTGTCAATAAAAGCCTTTGAAACGTATGAAGTGCTTGTAATTATATTTCAGTACATCACAGAAACAACTGAAACAAAGATCTAAAAGCAGTTTAGCAGAAAACTTTGTGAAAACTAATATTTGTGTCATTCTCAAAACTTTTGGCCACGACTGTATAGTTATAGCATCACGTTGCGTTAAAGTGAGGAAATGCACGGCCCAAATGCTCTCGCCGCGGGAGACAGGCGTAAAACTGCTTTGGTTGAGTATCATCTGTACACTCCATTCCATTATCCCATTTGTAAAAGTAAGGCTGGCATTCGCCCCTTATTAAATATGTGAGAAATCATGTTTAGTTATTAATGATTTCTTTCATTATGACACCATATTGCTATTTATCCCATATTTTTGTACACATAGTGTCATAATGAAAGAATTCATTAACAATTAAACATGATTTATCCCATATATATAAGGGGCGAATGCCAGCCTTACTTTTACAAATGGGATAATGGAATGGAGTGTTCAGAGGAAAGTCAATAGTGAATACGCTAAAACCCGGTGCTTTGGGGCAGAGAATGCACATGCACTGATGCTAACTTCAGAGTTATGGTTGTCATAGTTACAGAGACTCAGTGATACACGTCTTTACGTCTTTAGGAAAAAGGGCCTTCCAATGGAAGTTTACCTGTGAAACACACGAGATGTTAAGAAGACTTTAAAAACTTGGGGCTGTGTCATAATTTATAAGATCGTATGCGAAAACCTCAAATTTATTGCATGGCTAAAGGTATAATACCAATAAATGTTAATGGGGAAAAAATTCAAGGTGAATTAAACCTCTCATCCATTTGCCCAAGAGACAAGTGTCACCCACGTTATTTGTCTGTGTTTGTTTCTCCCCAGGACTGAGCAGTGTCTGCAGGGCAGGGGTTATTTTCTGTTCAAAAAGACCAAGGTCAAGGTCAAGGCTGAGATGTTCTCAGCCTTCTTTCTGTTCTCGTATTCAATGAGCGATTCTTTTCCTTTTCCTTTCTTTTGGTGACAGTGCCAAACCACCTTCTTTTGTCATTTTTGTGTCATTTTGTTACTTTGTTTTGGACATTAATTCCGTAAAGAATAAACATTAATATTGTTCTCCCTGCATTCGCGTCCGCCTCCTAGTTCCACAGTCATGACAACAAGTGACTAAAACTTAAATAGTCACTTGTTAAACTTAATATTTAGCACTGAGCATCGCTTACCTCATTAGATGACTGGGAAATCTTTCATCCCACTGCAGGACATGGGACGCCCCTGAAGTCAAATGAGAGAGAACAGAGAAATCTTGTACATCATGGCTGTACAATAAAAAGCTTTGGAGCGTCATGGTGTCCTAAAAGGTGTAAATTGTGAGGGATGTGGGGAAGTTAATCCAGCACTCAAAATCAGCCAGTATAATATCATATAATAATATCAAGTATCATATAATTATATGATTATATAATATATTATAATAATTATATAATTATATTATATAATATATAATTATATTATATTATATAATAATCAAATAACTGTTATAACACTGTTTAAACACAAAACTTTATAGGTTATTATGTAACTTTATAGGTTATAAATATCCTGGTAGGGGATAGGTGGGCCTCAGGCACCCCTTACGTGGAGGTCTCAAACCTCCCAATGTTGAACTCAAAGTTTTGCCCCTGGTCGTACCTGTCCTGCATGGATGAACCTCAGCTCCTTTAACAACCAACACGTCCGTGTCCTGTAGTCCCTCCTCGAACCACTTGTGATCTAGGATTTCCTTGAAAGTTGGTCGGTGTTCAGGGTCTTTGTTTAGGCACTGCTGTATCAGGTTGCAGCACTCTGAGAGAGCAGTGAGGAGATGGAAGGGAAGATCATTTCATTTAACAATAAAATATATATATATACAGTATATAAAAAAAAGTATATGAAGTGTCTCACCATCAGACAGACTAGGAATGAATGACAGATGCCCCTGAACAATCTCCTTTTCACTGCCAAAGGGCAACTCTCCACAGACCAACTCAAACAGGAGAACACCCATACCCCAGATGATAGCTGGAAATCCAAAGTACTTTTTGTATCGTACCCATTCAGGAGGAGAGAAAGCTGGATTTCCTGACAGAGAAAAAAAAACAGAGAACTGTCATGATTCCCCATTGCATGCTTCATTTCAACGTATCCCATATCTATACTGAAATAACCTGGGAAGACTGTGTAGAGCTCGTCCGTCATCACCTCAGCACAGCCAAAGTCAACCAACTTCACCTGCAGTGTGTCTGGATTTATCAGAAGATTCTGCTCAATATCACAGTGAAGAACTCCGTGCTCACAGCAGTGACGAGCAGCTCGAACCACCTGCTGCATGACCTTCTGGGCCACTGGTTCTGGCAACCAACCGTTGCCAAGTTTACAGAAGTCACGGAGGTCCATGCAGGGGTTGGGTCGCTCCACCACCAAGATGTAGAAATTGATCATCTCAAACCAATCCAGCAGCTCCACCACATTCTCACAGAGAGGAGGCCTGGACACCAGCTTGATTAATGCCAATTCCAAAGGCAGAATGTGCAACAGTCCGGGCTAAAATTACACACCATACACACACACACACACTATTAGTATGGGTTAGGGAGGGAACGAGTTTAAAGTAGGCAAGCAGAAATGTACCAGTGAGGAGGTTCGGACAGGCACTGACTTTAGATCAGAGTCTTCCACTGATATCTATTATGAATAGGAAGTAGCAATATGGGAAAATGAGATGTGTTTCAGAGCAGAGATGTTTGCAAACTGACGCATCAGTTTGGTGAAGCGTGATTAGTGTGTTTTGTGATTGTGTTGCTTCTCTGCAGAATTTCAGGAAGTAAAGTATGTTACTTACGATGGTGATGAGCTCGTCCACGGGGTCTTTCATCAAATACTTAATGCCGACCTGTTTACATGAACACAACAGAATTAAGTAGCTTTACATGCTACCATTTTATAATGAATATAAATAATATATTACAGTACGGAGTATTGGGGTTTTTATTTAAAGTAATAACAGATTAATTACTTCTTTCCCATCTGCTTTACGGACTCCAGTGTAGACCGCACCGTACCATTCTTTCGCTAAAACCTCTACCACAGTGTAGCATGCATCAAATTCATCTGTAACACGCGCACACACACACACACACATGTGAGTTAAGTGTCTTTTCAGCCATGTTACAACACATCACATTGCTTTTGTGTAATCTAGTCTAAATTATCTTTGCAGTTGCCTGAGCTCTGATCTATTTTTTAACCAGCTTTATTCAGTGTGTACATAACACTGTGCTAGCTTTTACCAAAGCTACCATCTCTGACACGCTGAGCGTGAGACTCGTGCAATCACTCGTCTTCACACACTCTCGCACCACACTTCCAATTTCTCACGCTTTTATATTCAAATAATTGTGATTAAAATCACTGAGCTCCAGGCTTTTTCTGACGAATCAGCTATAAATAACGTTTATTTGAAAGTCAAATCCCCCATTCCCACGTGCATTTCATCAATACACAGGTATAGTGCGGTCGGAGTGCACCGGCAAGAGGCTCCACCCGTCATGTCTGCTGCACGAGAAGGCAGACACGGATGCAGAAACAGGTTGAACAAATTATTTATAATCTAAACAATGTCCAAACAAACAAACAAAACCATAAAGAAATAACGTAAAAGATGAATCCCCTGGCTGGGTCTGCAGGTGGGCGTACAGGGTCAAAACTCGAGGGAAATAAACGAATTAAAAGATAACCGAAACGTAAAAAGGCCTTGACTTTGACCTTGACTGGGGTTTTCCGAACCAAAAACAAAAACAACCCGACCCTGCAGATACTGCTCAGTCCTGGGGGAGAAAACGAACAAGACACACGAAAGAAGGTGCACAACGGGGAACGAACTGGGAGCTACGGGTTCGGCTGGTATAAATAGGGAGACACACGTGGAAGGGGGACATGACATGAGTGAGACATCAATCACACGCAAGGGATAATAACTGGAAGAGTCATAATAGTGCTGAACAGATCTACTATTTAATAAAATAAATCAACATTCAAAGTTACACACCAGCTGGATAATTAAGGAGTGTGTGAGATGTGGTAAAGCGAGAACCACCAGTGAGAACCACACAGTGACAGTATTATCCAAAGAGGTAAATACACAGGATAATTTATCCTCACATTAAAATATCTCCATCATGTTTAATCATGTAGCGCTTTTATATTCATAAGAACACTCAAAGGATGAACATGATTAAAAGGGAGAGAAACAAAGAGAGTGAGAGAGATTCACAATCATACATGCAGCACAACCCCACTATATTTGGTATCTTTTTGTTTCTTCTCCCCATTTCTGACTTCAATTTGAATTTCTGAAATGAATATCACAAGCATCTGTTGTTTCACTTTAACACTGCAACCGTAAAATAAACAGAACCTGAGCCATGCATGGTAAAGTGAATGGTTAGTGTTGGACAGAATGCTGGGCATGCACAATGGGGCCTTGTGTGTGTACGTGCAGAACCAATGACTATGTTTTCATCATCTCACTTCAAGCTTTTCTGAAAGGTTGCTAGCTATGCTTTTATATTTATCATAAAACCTTTACATGGTGCAAATACAGTAATGTACTTATAAGACTTTTTCATTTAATTTAAAAAGAAAGATCAGGCGGCCCGGTGCCGAGTAATCTTTCTTTGTGTATCTGATAAAACTCATCTATTATTAGACTTCAGTGTAAAGAGTGTCATATTAAACAAAGAATACCATCTCTCTCTCTCTCTCTCCTCAGCTATGTTTTACTGAGTTATGAGATCTCGAGCACTGTACACACCTAGCTAAGTGATTTTAAAATGTTAGAAATAGCTGCTGTGGATTGTAACCTACTGTGTTGTGAAGGATGGAACTCCGGGACATCCTCAGAAGCTGTTCTCAGCTCCTCAGGCTCCTCCTCTTCTTTCGGTTGAATCAGATTCTCTGAAAGCTAAAAGACACAAACAAAAAGTAAACTAATGATGATAATTTAACATTTCGAACCCAGAAGAAATTCCAAAAATAAAAATGATCTAATTTATTTACATGTGTAATCCATTTTATCATGCTGCTTTCAATGACATAAGGGAGTGTGAGGACCGTTGTAGAAACGCTCTCACAATTACCAACATCAAGTTCACTCCCGAAGAGCTTCCAGGTATGAAGGACCCTGAAGTCCTAAGACAGGTAGAGAGTGATTTTTTTTCTCATTATGATTTTTTTTCTCATTAAACTATATTTGACATGAAACAGAGAAGAAGAGAAATTCCAACCCTGAACTGTGATTGGCTGAACCCTGAAATCATGGACAGCGCATATTTATGGAGCTCAGTTCCCTCAGTCACCTTCTTCAGCGAGGATTTGCTGGCTGGCAATCTGGTGCAAAGAGAGCAAGATGTCAAATAAGGAAAATACACACACACACACACACACACACACACACACACACACACACACACACACACAATACCTGACAAATTGAACCAGTTTCACATGTTGTCGTGATTCTAGATCTATTTGCGCCACCACGTAAAAGCTTTGTGCTAGACTGATCCATCCTTTGGAAGCTGAAAATTAAAAATTAAATGCACTTGTGAGGATCAGTCTCTATAAACCTGTCCACGTTATTAAGAACATTGATGCAATCACTCACTCATGTTTCTGATATTCTGAAACTGACACTAATAAAGCAGCCTGAAATTCTTCTCCAATCTGATGGTTGAGGTACACATTACATGAATCTACATTAGTTTAGACATTGCACTGATGCTGACACATGACTGGCTGATTGGATAATGCCATGAAGGAGCAGGTTTTGACAAAACTAAATAAGGTTTTTAATAATTTCATCATTACCTAATTTCTTACCATCAGACACACCAGGAACAGAGGGCAGATGCCCCTCAACAATCTCCTCTTTGCTACAACAGGGCAAATCTTCACGGACCAACTCATACAGAAAACCCAAACCCCATAGGGTAGCATGATCACCAAACTGCCTACTGTCCTGTGACCACTCAGGAGGGGAGAGAGGTACATCCTGAGCCTCAGGCCCACGTGAGATAAACATTTCTGTTCTGCCTTCAAGCAGTCGGCAAAGTTTTCTCAGCTCCTTTGATTCATCCTCCTAAATCATATAGAGAGCCACTCATCCTCAGCATGATGTTTCTCATTAAATTATGTTTGACATAAAGCAGAAAAGAAGAGAAATTCCAACCTTGATGTGTGATTGGCCAAATCCTGAGGTGAGAGACTCTGTATATTTATAGACCTCAGTTTTCTCAATCACCTTCTTCAGGACTGAATAACTGGTGCAAAGAAAACAATGTGTCAAATAAGGGTAATACAGCCAGGGCCAAAAGTTTTGAGAATAACATAAATATTAATCTCAAAGACTGCCGCTTCAGTGTTTTTAGATATTTTTGTCAGATGTTTCTCTGGTATACTGAAGTATAATTACAAGCTTTCCATAAGTATTTTTTACTCATTTATCTACAATTACATTAGGTTTTGCAGTGCAGTGCTGACCCTTCTTTTTCAATCCCTGGCATGCTGTGAATCAACTTCTAGGCCACATCCTGACTGATGGCGCAGCACATTCTTACGTAATCAATGCTTGGAGTTTGCCAGAATTTGTGTTTTTGTTTGTCCACCCGCCTCTTAAGGATCGACCACAAGTTCTCAAGGAGATTAAGGTTTGGGTTGAGTTTCCTGGTCAAGGACAAATATTTCCATGTTTTGTTCCCCGAGCCACAAGAATGATAACTTTTGCCTTATGGCGAAGAGCTCCATCATGCTGGAAAGGTTAATCTCTTAACTGTTCTTGGATGGTTTGGAGAAGTTGCTCTCGCAGGATGTTTTTGTACTATTCTTTATTCATGGCTGTGTTCTTAGGCAAAATTGAGTGAGCCCATTCCCTTGGCTGAGAAGCGACCCCACAAGTGATTGGTCTCAGGATGCTCTACTGTTGGCATGACACAGGACTAATGGTAGCGCTTACCTTCTCTTCTCTGGACAAGCTTTTTTCTGGATGCCCCAAAAAATTGGATAAGGGATGAATCAGATGAAATAACTTTGCCCCAGTCCTCAGCAGTCCAATCCCAGTACCTTTTGCAGAATATCAGTCTGTCCCTGATGTTTTCCTGGAGAGAAGTGGCTTCTTGACATTAGGTCATTCTCCAAAAGTCTTCACCTTACACGCACACCTGCCTGCTGCTATTCATGAGCAAGTTCTGCACTGAGTGTGAGCAAGTGCTCTTGGTGCTTGCTGAACCTTTCTTGGGTGCCCTGAAACCTTCTTTGCAACAATTGAACTTCCCACGTTGAAGTTCTTGATGATCCGATAAATGGTTGATTTAGGTGCAATCTTACTAGCAGCAATACCCTAGCCTGTGAATCCCTTTTTGTGCAAAGCAATGATGACTGCATGCGTTTCCTTTGTGAAGATTAATATTTGTGTCATTCTCAAAAATTTGGTCCACAGCTCTACCATACACACACACACACACATACACACACACACACACACACACACACACGATACCTCTCAGATCCAGCCTGTTGAAAATGTGGTCGTAATCCCAGCTCCATTTGTGCCACTACGTAGCATATTTGTGCTGGATAGATCCATCCTTTGGAAGCTTTAAAAAATAATAATAAATTACTTGCTTGTGAGAATCAGTATCCATAAACTAGACCCTTTCATTAGGAACTCTTTTATGCAATCAGTCAATCGTGGGTATACATACCGAAATCATCTCCCATCATAATAACGTCTTCTCTCTGCTTATCTCTTGGAGATTTGGAACATAAAAGCTTTGCCAGAGGAAGACACCAGCTCTCTAGGCTCTGCTCATATCCAAGCTGGAGCAGAACGTTTCACGTTAGTCCACATGAATCTGACCAACACACCACAGAAGGTGATGAGGAGTGGAACACTTACCTTTCTCATCAAAAGGCCATAGCCCTTGAAGAGCAGCACAGAGAATTCCACCATCATTGCTCTCTGTGAAAGAAAAATCTCTTTAACTCATCTCTCACTGTACACAGATTTTTCGACTCATGCACTTTCCTAACTTTAGTCTATATAAAGCCAGCAAGATACTAACAAGCTTATTTAGCTAATTATCTAGCATACCTGCTTAGTTAAGATGGACATGGTATCAGTAGATAGATAATGACTTGTTTTTCACAGTGTAATGAGCTCCAACACTTACTCCATTTCTATTACAACAGCGCTCCATAATCAGCCAGAAGAAATAGGAAAATTGATCGTCAGGTTCATCCAAGTGGAGCAAACACTCCTGACATTTCTCCTGGATATATTTCATCAGCCTGTCCTTCTCCATGTTAGTCCTGCAACAGAGGCTGGAACAGTTGTCTTACATAGATTCCTGCACACACTTACACTGTATAACTATATATTTATATTTAAATTATAAATTATATTTTCATGGTTACAGAGACTTAGTGACACGGGTGTAGAGGAAAAAAGGTCTTCCAATGGAAAGTCACCCATGATTATAAATGACAGGTTTATAAAAAGTTAATTGAAATTTTAAAAGGCTGAAATTTTTAATTTTGACCTTGTGAGGTTCCCTGTCAGGCGAGTTAAACCTCTCAAGTGCTCAGAAGACAAGTGACTAAAAACTTAATATTAAGCTCTAAGCATCTTACTGTTAGGGTCCTCCACTGGAGGTCACTGTTCTTGTCTGTCTTTTGTAGTTTTGTTGGCCGACTCAGTTTCCCAGAAGGCACCTCGGTCAGGTGATGAGGGCTCACCTGAACCGAGGTGGCTCATTAAAGGTCCTATAAATAGCAGTTTGTTCTGGGAAACTGGGTTGAGCATTGTTTGTTGGTTTGTATCTACCATCATGTGGGCATTCCTTTTTGTTTGTCTTTGTTTCTTTGAGTTAATATTTTAGTAATCTTGTTTCACCTTTGCTTTTCAGGGCTCTATTAGTTTTATTTAGATTCCTTGTGTTTGTGGATTCATGGAGCTGTCCTGTTTCATGTTTAGTTAGGCAGCGTCTCCTCTTGTGTAAGTATTGTTCTGTGTCTCCCCATTGTCAGCCTTCTTGTGTAGTTCTTTATCTGTTTAATTTTGTGTAGCCGCATGAGGGCCTAGCCGCTAGCAGGGTTAGCCGCTAGTAGGCCTTGGCTGCTAGTAGGGTTAGCCTCTAGTGGGATTGACTGCTAGTGGTTCTGGTCGCTAGTAGAATAGCCGCTAGTTTGGAATAGCCTCATGTGTGCTTTGCTTTTTGTGTTCAGTTCCCCCCCTATTAGGTCAGTACTAACCCGGTTAGCTACTAACTCCATTAGCTGCTAACCCGGTTAGGTCAGCATCCAGCGTCCCCAGTATTCCATGTAGCTACTAACCACTAACCTATCTAGTCTCTGTGCCCCTGATCCTGTCTTCAGTCCTGTCGCTAGTCTGTATCCCTGGTCCTGTCTCTAGTCTCCAGTCCTGTCTCTCCAGTCCTGTCTCATCTCTAGTTCCCCTATGTGTCTTTAGTTAGCTCCAGTTCCCTGTGTCAGTTCCAGTTCCCTGTGTCAGCGCTCAGTTCCTTGTGTTCAGCTCCTGCTTCCCTGTGTCAGTCCAGTTCCCAGTCCAGTCTGTTTGAAGAGTCTTAGTTATAGTTTGAGTTTGTGGTTTCTTTGTTTGTTTGTGTCTGTTTTTGAGTTTTTGTAAATAAAAGGACACTTTAAGATTACCAGCAGATTGTGACACTTACCTCATCAGAGGATCAGGAATTTTTTCATCCCACTGCAGGAAATCGGACTCCCCTGAAGTCAATGAGAGAGAGAACAGGGAAATATTGTACATCATGGCTGAGCTAAAAGAACAGTGACATGCGGAGCTTAAGAGGTTCAGTGTGTCCTACCCATAGGCACAGTTAAATATTAAAATAGTGAAAAGAATCACTAAACAGGAGTGATGCTATTGTATATATTTGTCATGATTCAAGAAACCGGTTTCGGACGCATATGCAGGAAATATTTCAGTCTTTATTTACAGTTCGGAAAAAAAATCCCAACAGAAATGCCAACCCAAAGAAACCAAAGGAAATGTCCACAATAAATCCCCAGGCAGGATCTGCAGGCAGACGTGCAAGTGGAAAAAACGAAAATAAACAAAATGTATAACGAAAAAAGGGCTGAGAACTCCTCAGCCTTGACCTTGGCAGCGGTCTAAGAAACACTAAGGACCCGACACTACAGATTCCACTCAGTCCTGGGGAGAAAACAAACGAGAGTGGTTGCCATTTCTATCACACATTCAGGTTTTAACACAACAGTGGACGGACAGGGACCTATGGGGTCGACTGGTATAAATAAGATAAAACACAGGGGAGACACAGGTGATTTTCATCTCATGTTAATGTGACACATGTACACACAGACACACTTGAGGAGACAAAGCGGTGGCTCAGTAATCCGGAGAGCCAGATCTTATCCCCTGGGACCAAGGTGGCACAATATTGTAAAAAAAATAATACCTAACAACCTTTCATCAAAACGGCTTTTGACAGTTTTATTGCCCCTTTTTATGACCTTTAGGATTTTTTTATGGCTTAAAGGAATGATAAAAAGGGGGGGGGGGGATTCTTATGCGTTAGACATCGTTATGCTTGGTGAGGGGGTACATGTCAAGGTGTTTGTGTTTAACTATTAGGACAGGGAGATATATTTATTACCAACAGGAGAACAGTGAAACGTTTAATTGTTAACATTTAATTTAAAAAAAATACTCGGAACTTTGAATGACTGGGGACTGTTGAACTTGTTAATTTTCCAATTTACTTAAATAGAATAAGAAGAAGCGTTACCAGAGAGGGAGAGCCGCGAGTCGTTGAGAACGGTTTAAAGAAGGAAAAAATGGTCTCGATGATACGACTGTTGCGAGAAAAGTATAATATGCGCGACAAAAGCCAGGTCTGCGGGTAAACGTTTTTAGCGCGTGTATAAGGCTCCGTATAGGGCTTAAATCAAACTTCACTCATGCACATACATATGAAACACTTGCATACACATATATGAAACAGTCATACATCTATATATACTACTAACTGCTCACACAAATACATATGAAATGCGCGCACACGTACCTATGAGACGCGCGCACATATATACAAACATATGAAATGCGCGCACACGTACCTATGAGACGCGCGCACATATATACAAACTCTCCGCGCACACACACCTATGGGATGCACGCGCACACACCTATGAGATGTTCTAACAAACACTAGAGCTGAGGTGACCGTGTGTGTAGTGATTAGTAATACTGGAAGAAACGTGATCATTATGTCAGGAATGGCATGCTTAACTGATCCCACAGATCGGTTAAAAGTCTAGCTGGTTTTACATATGCTTATATATATACGAGAACCATGTGTTAAAAAACAGGTACTATACTTTTCTTGAAAAGAATAGATTTGTTTTCTGTTTGTCATAGCAGCGTTGTAATGGCAGAGGGGTGTTAGTTAACATCCATTATCAGGTTAGGATGTAATAAAAGTTTAACCAGATATTTTTTTCATGGGAAGATGAGGCTAATGTTTAATAGCATTGCTTAGAAAATGTTTACACCAAGTGTGTGTGTGTGTGTGTGTGTGTGTGTGTGTGCGCGCGCATATGTGTTTATGTCCATGCATGGGGTTGTATTAATATCTAGGTAGGGAAACATTTACACAGGGATAGGAAAACCTTACAGTTTTAATTTGATGTTTCACTAGACCCTAACATATAAGCTGAATTAGCTCTCAATGCTAAGTTTAAATAACCGGTAATGTGAGTTACACARAGTATTTTCTTCAAAATCTTAACAAAAACTGATCTGAAGTAAACAGATCAGTAAATGTTCTTGGGTTGTTCTTGAGGGTTTAGTCTTGTTATTTTTGTTCTTCTGTCACTAAACCTTCACGCTTGAAAGTTTGGTTAGCTGTCATTGCTAGGTGTAAATATAATGTTATTTTAGACACTTTTCAGAAAACTCTTACAAAAACATCTGAGGTAAAAATTGTTGTTCTTTTTCTTCTAGGCTTTGTCTTCCATTATGGTTTTGCCCTGTTCTGCTATGCCTTTACTTTTGAAAGTCCGGGTAACTAAATGTGAATATTAAATCTTTAGATGCATTGCAATTTTGACTACACAGTCTTTTTCGTGAACATTTAGCAACATACTTTATTTGAGGGAATTGTTGTTGTTGTTTTTTCATGTTTCCTCTGTCACTAATGCAGGGGTCAGAACTTTACGAGTTTACGAGTGTTCCGCAAACCGAGCAAAGATTTTTAATACATTTTTAATCGGAAACCGAGTATCATGTATCACGCATGCGACTCTTATATTGACGAGCGGCAAGTGATCACAACTGAACCAATGATTTTCATTCTCTTGCACTGCGGGAATTATGGGTAATCGTCTCCCCTGCTGCGTCTTAGTGCTCGTCTCTTACTGGTATAATCAACATCTCCCTCTCTCGCTTGTGTGTGTGTGTGTGTGTGTGTGTGTGTGTGTGTGTGTGTGTGCGCGTAATTTGACACTGTGTCCCACACACACTGACACACACACACACACTTTACTCATGTGTACTTTGTGTGTGCGCACGCATAATTTGACACCGACAGACACACAAACACACACTCACAAACACACACTCTTCATTTCTTATTTCTTATTTTTTATTTTTTACGTTACAGCCGTGATTCCGTTACTATGCTCACGCAAGTATCATTAGAGATTTATTTTTTTTCCGTTAAAACAGTGTTTGCATTGCGAATGTTAGTTGTGAAACTTAAAAAGCGAGGTGTGGGGAGGGAGGAGGTTTTTACTGTTTAAGACGAGCGACGGGCTAATTCCACACACACACACACACACACACACACACACACACACATAAAAAATACATGGCGCCTGCATGTACAAACGGAAACACTTTCTGGATTTATTTTTACTTTTTTAAAATGTTAAGCACAGATTATTTTTTTTTATTTTTACTTTATATATTGTATTAATTATTTTTATTTATTTATTGTTTTGGGCTGTAGAATGAATAATTTGAGTTTTCATTATTTCTTATGGGAAAATTCTATTTGGTTTACGAGTGTTTTTGGTATACAAGCTCGCCTCCTGAACGAATTATGCTTGTAATCCAAGCATAACATTGAAATATGTATGTATATTTCAATGCAATTATTTTTTGTTTATACATACATTTTCTTTATTGCTGCTGGTCTCTGAGTTACCAAAAAAATTTCGCTGTATCACTACAATGACAATAAAGTCTCTTTATGTCCTTGTCTTTTATGCTATTTACTAACAAAGTGATACATTACAAATTTGGTGCTTTAACTTTCTTTCTTTTTTTTTTCTTTTTTTTTTTTTTAAATTTATGCCAAGCCAGCTTCTACAGCTATAATCATGGCAAGGATCAGTTTTTGTTATTCGATATTAAAACTCGAAAAGAAGGTGAATTTTCTCTAAGAACTTTAAAACTTAATTTAGATTTAATTGTTTTAAAACGTTTTTAAGAAGTCAACAGAATAAAACAAGTTCTACACATGAGTAAACGTATTACATTCAAACAAAATATGTTTGATGCACAGAAGGTTTTTCATGATGAACAGTGAATTTTCTCTTGATAGTAAACATGTGCGTGTAGCTTTTGAGCATCCTATTTTGCATCTTGTATAAATGACTTGATCCCAAAGATTATTAAAAGGCAATGCAAGTTTCTTTCCAACGTCTGGATTTATTTCATTTAGACATTGATGCCATTCTGGCTGCCATTTTCTTTTGATGTAGCCGTTTAAACCTGGTTTCAAATCTGTGAAAGATATAGAGCATTTGATTGGTAGAGCATTGGTAATGTAGCTGGGATATGTAGAGCATGTTTGTTTTGTCTCTTCTGCTTATAGCTAATGTAAAACAGCCTGTTTCCCAAAATTATACTGTTTATACTGTCCTGTGCAAAAGTCTTGGAAATAAAATGCTGTAGAGCAAGGATGTCTTTAAGAAAATAAGAAAAAGGTGGGAAATAATAAGTGCAGTAAACAGTAATACATTTATTTATATAATAATAAGGTCATTATTTGGAGTGATGATGCTTTGAGGATCCTTCAGTCTCAGGTACAATCTGTGCTCTTTTATATATTATTATTATTATTGTTGTTATTATTATTATTTATTTATTTAAAGTGCTCACTTATATAATGTGCTGGCATACATTTTTTTTTTACTTTTAATTTTGTGGTGAAATACTATTTTTGGAAATCAGAAATGTTTTTGCTGACTCGATGATAATGAATAAAAAAATCCTGAATAAAAATAAAAAAACAAAAAATATTATATTATATTATATTGTATGAAAAAGTATTCTCAGTTGGAGATCTCAAACCACAACACACACACACACACACACACACACAGTTCTGAACCCAAACCTACCCTCTGGTCCTACCTGTCCTGCATGGTCGCTCCTCAGCTCCTTCCTCCTGGTCACACACCATCACAACCATCGTGTGTACTTTCATCAATAAATCTACTTTAATGGGTTTCAATTTAAAACATGTTTGAATTTATAAAAGACAAACATCACTAGATCTAATCAAGTAGAAATCTCTATGCGTAACAATGTGGGTGTGTGTGTGTGTGTGTGTGTGTGTGAGAGAGAGAGAGAGAGGTAACGCGAGGTCCGCTCCCCTCACAAGCGCTGATTTTACGCGTTTATTACGCGGTGTGCAGTTGGCCTGTCGGCATAGCAACCACGCGCGCGCGCGCACACACACACACACACACACACACACAAACGCGTTCTTAAATTCAAACAAATAATCTCTATTTAATAAACCTTATCTTATTTATTAACATTAGCAGAATTTAACACAACCACGCCAGTGAGATGAATGTTCTGGACTCATTAAGTGGCAAAGCTAAATAATAATAATAATAATAATAATAATAATAATAATAATAATGAGATTAATGTATTTTTTATATATATTTGATGTTATACACTGTGGCGAAATAAAAACAAAAAGTCACAATTTCAGACGGTCAAATTAATGTCTTGTATTAAGCAAAGAAAGCAGCTAAGGAGGTTTGAAAACACTGGCAGTGGAAGAACCCAAAAGTTATTAATTCCTGTTATATAAATTCGGTTTAATTTGTAACATTGTGACTTCGAGCCGGTGTCAGATTCCGCCAGCAGAGGGCGCTCCCAGCATTCTTTTCTAAATCTGTTTCTCACTCCTTACATCTCTACTCTTTAATATTGAACAATGACTAAATATAGACACCAAGAACTAAAATTAAAACATAAAACTTTACGCCATCAGATATACTCATTTAATTATATATAATTGTACGAATTAATCTCATAAAACCCCGAAGATATGGTTACACACTCATCACCCACACGGTTCAGCACCGATCATCCGGGTCATCTGTACACGTCACTCAGCAACCTGTAGTCCATTTCCGGCAACAAAGTGTGAAATTCTCCAGGGAATAAACAACAACAGTGTGTGAGTAAGCATACAAGTGATTAGTAGCATACGCATATAAGTATAAATAGCATATTCAGTCATAAAACACACACACACACACACACACACACACACACACACACACACAACGGTGACGTCGCCAAGCAAGTCGTCTGAGTTTCAGGAATTAAAACCACATTTCCCAGGATTCTCTCTTGGCTCCGTCTGATTGGTTGAACTAAATTTTGTGGGCGTAACCAGAGATTCCCGGCAATCTCGGCCATGTGGAGAGGCTGTAGCGCGCGCAGGGACTGTACGCGTGTTTATTAGACACGAGAGTTTAATATTATTATTATTATTATTATTTTAGCACGGGGGTTGCGTGCGCTTTGCTCCTGCAGTAACACAGAGGAGTGATGAAGAGTTTATTTCTGATGAACTTCCGGTTTCTGTTCTGAACTTTAAGACTTTTTAGGTTTTACGGTGAGTGTCATGTTTAACAACAGGAATAAAATAATTTATCATAATCTCTTTGTTCCACTAACAGGCTCGCTAGAGCACTTTCCTATTACTACTACTAATAATAACCATCATAATGAAAGTAAACTAGTTTAGGGGATTTTTGATTGGCACATCTCACTCCGTTGGTCCCGCCCACTTTAATTTTGACCAATTTCCAAAACATCTGTATCATCACTGGGTGTTAAAAATCATTATACTGATTATAAAGATGAACATAATGCAGTGTCTTGTTGACTTTCTAAAATTATTTTTATTAATCAGTCACTATAAATAAAGGAAATGTTTGATCTGTACGCTGCACAGAACTCGCTTTCAGTGATGTTTTTATGTTTCATGCATTGAAGGACCAGAAACCAGTCTGAGGAACATTTATCTGTCTGTATGTCTGTCTGTTCAGTCAGGTTTTGAAAACTGAAAACTGTAGAGAATTTTCTGAATCTCCTGCAGTCCTCAGATCTCTGCCTGAAGTTTAATCTGCACCATCAGTGAAATCTAAATGTTGAGTAAAAGTGATGTTATGAACAGTTCTGTGTGGGATTTAATAATCTACTGTAAAATAATCTACTAATGCGCTACTGTCTCAATGTAAACACACACCTGCACCAATAGATATTAATTAGAAACGATAAAGTGAATATTTTTACTGGGATTAGTTCATATTTTCACTTTGTGTTACGTCCCGTAGTATTTTGGTGGGAGGTCTTGCGTTTTGGCTCCCATATTTTTCAGGTCCTGGGATTGGACATCGTCCCTGCCAATCACCGTTCCCATCGCGACAGCGAATCCCGTGGGAACCAATGAGGCGGCCACAAGTGCACAACTTTAGCGTTCACTAAAGTTTGTTTGTGTCATTGCCAGTCTGGAGTCTGCCTTATTATTTTTTATGTAATTAGTGACGGGAGTGATTATATTTATATTTCTTTATTATTTTTTTATGTCGGTTTCCTATCTCCCCTAGACACATAGAGCTAACCTAACATCTGCATAGGGAACCGTAACACTTTGGCTGAAATAACAGCGCTGAAGTGAAGTGGTGTAAATGTTACATGTTTTTATTGCTCTTATTCTCTTTCTGATTGTTATCATGTCAATTACAAATAATTAGAATAACAGTTGACTCCCAGATTAATAATCCGCCTGATGCTCATATTATGTGTCCCCTTTGTACCCCTCCTCTGTCCTCTGTCCCCCATCCACCTCTCCTCTGTCCCCTCATTACCCCTTCTCTGTCCTCCATCCCCATATCGGCCCCTCCTCCGTCCTCTCACTTTGCTCTCATTTTACCATCAATTCCATTCTAATCTATTAATGTAGTCTCTTTATATTGTTATAGCTGTCACTAGTTAGTTGTTAAATTAGCCTGTTCTGATTTTGCTTCTATTCTGTTTATATCATAGGCAGAAGGTCAGCATGTCTGAAGAGCCGGGATCAAGCAAACAAACACACTCTCAGTCTCACTCTCAAGCACACTCCCAGTCTCAGACTCAGTCTCAGCCCAGCTCCAGCTCGTCGTCTGGTCCGGCTTCATCCAGCCAGTCGTCCTCCTCTGGTTCGGGTACGTTGAGCTCGGTGGACACCGTCCCCATCACCGAACTCTCGTCCATACCTGAGGAGCCTGAGGAACCTGAACCCAAATACTGGGGCAGAATAGTGCCTTTAATCAGGGGCTTTAATGTGCTCAGTAAGTGTCACAGCACACACTATATATATACTGCACACACAAGCCTTTGGTTTCTTTACTATATACTAAAAATAAAAGCTATGCGCTGTATGCTGGCAGACCGACCACTCTTTATCACTAACACTAATTAAACTGAGATGGCAGACACTTGGACAGCAATGTCTCTTGGCTGAACATCACATCATATCATCTTGACTTTTTATCATATTTTTTATTATACTTGGCAGTGTATTTAATTTATTCTTAACAGTGTGTCTTCCTGTATAGACTGTGTGGAGAATCAGTACTTCTTTGGACGGGACAGTCGGAACGATTATTGTTTTAATGACCCGATTGTTCTGAAATCACTGCGATACAGAACCTACAGCAAGAGACACTTCAAGATCATCAGGGTGAGTAACGAGGGGGCGTGGCTCCTGCATTTCACTCAGAGACGCACCCATACCACTTTGTCTCAGACCCGTGAACGAGTACTTCTTCACTTTGGGTACCGAGTAACGATACTAGGACCTGGTGTGAACAGAACACGCCTGCTGTTTCTTTACTAGTACATGAACTCTGAAACTGCTCTGCATGCGATGTGCGTTTTCACTTCTGTTTTAGGAGTAAGGAAAATAATATTTTATTCCATGCAGCTGTTTTTACTGGAAAAGCCATGTATAGTTGTACATCTGATCATTATAATTAACAGAAAAAAAAACGTTTAATCGAGCAGGAAATGGCCAGTGGTGGACGGTCAATAGGGGGCGCAGGGGCGCCATCCCCCTGAAAGTTAGACAGCGAAAAATGCCACTTTAACACGTAATCATTTAACATAAATTTACTTCAGTAATGAAATAAAGTCATTTAGTCGCAATATTCTGCTGTATTTATTAAAATAATTTATTTCAATTAAAAAAAAAAATCTAAAGTGTATTACGTTCGATCTTCAGAGTCGGTGATGACCATAAGATAATTATACTGTACATTTCTTTTCCACATAAGTAATGAAATTTAGTAAACAGTTTAAGTCAGAAGAAAGATCTAGTTATGTTTTACATTTTAACAGCTGTATAGTTGGAGACCAAGTGAATTTTCTAGTCAGATTTTCTGAACAAGTTCATGTACCTCATACCAAAAAGGTATCATTTTCTCACAATCTTGTATTCCATCAATGTTCCCGTTCCCGAATTCTATTGAAAACAAGCTGAGATACATTAGGGTGATGCACAGGGGTGAGATGTGTTCTGGATATGAATTTAAAGTTGATTTAATGAAAACCTCCTCACATATAGAGAGCCGTTCTTCATGACTGAATGATTGGACCACGTCCTTTCTCAGAGGCTTTAAGGGTGAAAAGGATAAATATTTTAGAAAATGACCAGCTTTGGTGTGAGTGACATCACATAAGTTTAAACTTGTAGAGGTGCATGTATGAGCGCATTTCCCCTCAGTCCACGTTTCACACATACACTTGCAAATGAATCTCCACCAAACACACACTGACCTGTCAGCTGTTCCTGCAGCTCACTCTCAGGATGAGTTTTCAGTCCCCTTCGGTCCTTCATCACACTGTGCACACTGTCCCCGCTTTACCACGAGGAGGACGAGGGGCTGTCCGTGTCCTGAACGGCTGCTCTGCCATAAAGCCGTGCTGATGCAATAGTATCGGAACAGTTGTATGAGAAGGAGTGTGCAGTTTCCAGAGACCAGGCTTGTGTGTCACTCTGTCTAGTGAAGGGCATTAAATGTCTCTTTCATATTCTTCATATGGAAACACACTGTGTGTGTGTGTGTGTGTGTGTGTAGGATGAGAGCGTGGTATATTTGGAGGATCTGAGTGGAAACGGTACATGGGTTGACGACACGGAGGTTGGAAAAGGGAAACGATGTCCGTTAAGCAACAACTCTGTGGTGTCACTCGCAGACCCCAAACACAAAGGTAATAAAACACACACACACACACACACACACACACACACTGGTGCATAAATGTTTTGAGATTGTCCGATTACTGTACGTTATTGTGTACCACTGGATGCTGGAGTTAAATAATGAAGTTAGTCATGTTGGAGTTGCAGTGCATTATGATTTTAATAGATCAAAAGTAATCAGACACTTGGCTTCTGGGCTGTTCATTTCTCATTGTTTTACTTATAAATAAGCAGGTAAAAGTCCAACGTACTGACACTGTTTCCTCTCAAACCATTGGCTAAACGCTAGGCGCGTGCAGAACAACTATTTGGTAAATTTCTGAAATTCAAGAAAAGATGCCTAAGAAAACCGATGAGAGAGAGACATCTCCTACAAACAACGGGAGACAGGAGAGAATCCGTGTCAGAGACAACAAACACAAGCTTTTACCAGAGTAAATACGGAGAGTTTAGGACAACTAGTGTTAAACTTGAAAAGCAGGCAGATCAGATACGTGTAGTGTAGATCACTTTAATTCTATTCGATTCTATTGTTTCTGATATTCGACCATTTGTGAATCCCCCAGTCCCTGTCCTCACTGCATCAGTGTCCCGACATTAATACACCTGTGTGTGTGTGTTTGTGTGTTCCCCAGTGTTTATGTTTGTTGACATGACCGATGACGATCAGCCAAACTTCCCTAAAGAATTCAGAGAAAAGTATCACGTCACACGGAAGATTGGCTCGTAAGTGCACTCGCACCTCATGATGTTTTCACATTCCCACTTACAAGCTCAACTCGGGGAAATCAGATCGTCTGTGTGAATGCAGTAATACACTCGCTCTGCTTGCACCAGGTAGCATTAGCCCGCTAATCAAAATGTTTACTTTAAAAGGTTCTAAAGTGTGACTGTGTTCAGAACAAACGATCTGGTGAGTCTGGAGTGTGTGCCTCTGGTGGAGGAGGTTCTGTGTACATCGTAGTATGAGCTGGCGGGTCACTCTGCTGCACTGCAGTGTTTCTTTACACATCGGTACATCTCGTACTGCTGTGATATTCTTACCGCTTTTAAAAAAACAAATCCAGGTGTTTGCATCTGGAGTTTATTTCTCATCTACTTTCTTTCCGCATTGCCCAGATGGTGTGCTGGAGCTAAACATCTCCATATGTCTATACACAGATCAGCCATAACATCAACATTGATTATCCTTTAAACACCAGAAAACTGCTGACAGAATCACAGGGACCCGAGGCTCACTCGTACTCGCGGGGCCCGTCTGGTCTGATCCCATGGAAACGCTAATGCAGCACAAAAAAAAAAAACAATGCTGACCGCGAGAGAGGGGCACCAGAACACCCAGTGCACTACAGCCTGCCGTGTGTGAGATTTAACAAAGAGACTTCATGGTTGTTGGTTCGACCTCCAAATTCCTCCGATCGAGCCGTGTGGAGGCCCCGTCTTACAACCTGCAGTACTTTAAGGATCTGCTGCTAAGGTCCAAGTGCCAGACACTATAGCCGGCAAACACACTACAGCCGTGMTCACATAGCCTCCGCATTGCACACTACTTTCTCGCACTACAGCAACACACATACACTACAATCATACACAATACAGCCACACAAACGCACACACGACAACACACACTACAGTCACATACTTGTGCAGTCACACCCCGAGGGGGCAAAGCACCCACCCTAGTTATACAAGGGGAAGCATGATATTTTGAAACACACCACCAAGCGTTCTCTCGAACAGAACCACACAAGCACACAAGCGTCAGAACGATGGGATCATGTGACTGCAGCCTAAAGCGTTAATAGGTCATCAGTACGATGGTAGATTTATGGAAAAATTCTATTAAATATCTGAGTGATCTCCAACTTATCACATTGTGGTGTTAAAAAGGCTACACTGCACAGACTGATTCAAATGTGGGGTTTTTTTGTGTGTGTGTGTGTGTGTGTGTGTGTGTGTGTGTGTGTGTGTGTGTTTACAGTGGTGTGTGTGGAGATGTAAAATTGGCTATAGACCGAGAAACGTGTAAAAAAGTGGCGCTGAAGACCATCAATAAGAACGATTTCCCCTCCGTCGGTGTAAGCAGCGAGAGCTCATCTCATTAACATACAGATATTTATTTATTATTTTTTATGGTTGATCTAATCTGATTGGTTGAGATGTTTTCTGTCACTCCCTCTGCAGACAGTAACGCGTAACGCGGAGCGCGAGATTGAAATTTTAAAGAAAATCGATCATGTGAGTACTTTTCCATCTGTGATTCTGTGATCAGCGATGTGCAGTAATAAACATGCGTTAGCACTAAACATTAATTTTATTTCTTTGACAGCCATGCTTAATTAGAACTGAAGATTTTTACCAGACTCAGGACTCCTACTACATCGTCCTGGAGTAGTGAGTATTCATTCACCAGTTCTAAGCTCCGCCTCCTTTGGTTGGCCTATGGAGTCGCTAATTACCAACTGTTGCTATGAAAACACAATTCAATATTAATTCATTTACAATCATTTATCAGTGTGTTAGTAAAATTGTTTAGGAATTTGATCGTAGAAATGTGCATCGTGATGATTAGTGAGATTGTTTTGTGTGAGAATAAACAACAAGTTTTTAAATCTTTTCTTTAAGTCAATTCAATTCAATTTTACTTATATAGCGCTTTTAACAATTTTCATCGTCGCAAAGCAGCTTTACACAATCAAATGAATTATTTAAGTTTGTGTGGAATGTGAGTGTGTATGAATCAAAATGGTCAGATCGTCCCTGATGAGCGAGCCAAGGGCAACGGTGCTGAGGGGAAAACTCCCTGAGATGGCGGTAGGAAGAAACCTTGAGAGGAACCAGACTCAGCAGGGAACCCATCCACATCTGGGTGATAACAGAAAGCAGCAATTGATCTGCACTCATACTGTGTGTTGAGTGGCAGGCAGTTCAGTATAATAGTTGTCAAGTGATGTTAATCTGGAGTCCAGGTAGTTATTGGAGGCTCAGGTAGACTTGTAGGAAATTCCAGTTCTGAACTATCGAGCGACTGTAGAGAAACGGCTGTCAACATCATGCGAGGCCAGAACCGTCTTCATAGTAGAGTGAAACCGTCCCCAGACACCAGACGCATCCCAAAGAGACACACAAGATCTCCAACCAGAAGCGAGGCACCAGGATGAGTCAGGCAGGTCCAGAGAGTAGAGGGAGTCTGGATCAATGGCAGCTCAGGAACGACATGTGTAGCTCGACAGAGAGAGGGAAAGAGAGAGAGAGAGAGAGAACAGGAGAGGGGAGAGCAGAAGAGAAGGAGAGATAACAGTTAGGTCTGGTCACAGTCAACATGTATAAGGTGAATGTATATTTAGTGTAGAGAGCAAGCAGGGACTCCGGCAGGACTAACTATAACAGCATAACTAAAAGGGAGAGTCAGAAGGAAACACAAACATGAGGGCTCCCTGAGATGTAAAGCGACCGATCACCTCACCGTCAACAAACCTGAGTGATCAATGAGAGTGGGGAGGACAGCATCTAAACATACCAGTTCACCAGAATACTCTACGTCCATGAGTCCCCCAGATCTGCTCCTTTACCTAAGGTTAATCTATTTACAAACATGCTTGGCTAAATAAATAGGTTTTTAGCCTAGACTTAAACACTGAGACTGTGTCTGAGTCCCGAACATTAATAGGAAGACTATTCCATAACTTTGGGGCTTTGTAAGAAAAAGCTTTGCCCCCTGCTGGAGTTTTAATAATACGTGGTACTGACAGGCAGCCTGCATTCTTTGATCGAAGTAGGCGTGGCGTAAGACACTAGCAGTTCACTCAGATTCTGCGGCGCGAGACCATTTAATGCGCTTTATATGTCACTGGACAGAAAGGCCATCTAAAATTACAGTGTGATCTAAAATCTTGCTTCTAGCTGCATGGGGTCCTATGACTGAACGTCTGTCTTATCAGGATTAAGCAGAAGAAACTTAGTTAGCATCCAGTCTCTTATATCCTTTATACATTGCTCAACTTTAGTAAGCTGGCTTCTCTCATCTGGTTTTGCTGAGACGTATAACTGTGTGTCGTCATAACAGTGAAAATTAATATCATGCTTACGGATTATGTTGTCCAAAGGAAGCATGTAAAGGGAAAAAAGCAATGGGCCTAAAACTTGACCCTGTGGGACACCAAACTCCACTAGTGAACATGCAGAATAATCACCATTTAAATCCACAGGGTGATCCATTTCTATGGATACACCTTAATAAAATGGGAATGGTTGGTGAAATAATAAACTTGCTTTAAAACCAATAAGTTTGATGTGTCACATGATCCTCTTCCTATTGAAAAAACAAAAGTAGGATCCAAGATGGCCGACTTCAAAATGGCCACCATGGTCACCACCCATCTTGAAAAGTTTGCCCCCTCACATATACTAATGTGCCACAAACAGGACGTTAATATCCCCAACCATTTTATTAAGGTGTATCCATGTAAATGGCCCACCCTGTACATACTGATAACGATCAGTCAAATAGGATCTGAGCCAGAAGAGGGCAATTCCCTTAATTCCTACTACCTTTTCTAATCTGTGAAGGAGAATACTATGATCAATGGTGTCAAAAGATGCACTGAGGTCGAGTAACATAAGCATAGTGACGCAACCCTGATCAGAGGCCAATGGGAGGTGATTTACTACTTTAACGAGTGCTGTCTCTGTGCTGTGATGAGGCCGAAATCCTGACTGATACACTTCATTTATGCTATTTCTGTGTAGATATGAGCATAGCTGCTCTGCAACTATCTTTTCCAGAATCTTAGAGATAAAGGCGAGGTTTGATATCGGCCTGTAATTGGACAGCTGACCGGGGTCGAGGTCAGACTTCTTAATTATCGGTTTAATAACTGCTAATTTAAAAGATTTTGGAACATACCCAGTGCTGATTGAATAATTAATTATTTTCAACAGGGGTTCTGTTATTTCTGGCACTGTTTGAGAAAATGTGTCAGTATGGGATCTAATATACAGGTTGATGAATTTGCAGAAGAGATGAGTGAAATTAATTCATTCTTTTCAAGGGGAGTAAAGTATTCTAGGTTCCGATCTGACATGGTTAGTTTAACATCTGCATCAATTACATTCAGGTTTCAAAGCCTCAATTTTATGCCTAATGTACAGTCCTCACTACTGTATGTTGTTGTGGAGATTTCTGCAGTGGTCTTATTTTCTTATCTTTAGGCACTTTACAGTCATTTGTTCTCATTTCATTTGATCTAAATGATTTAACTTAATTTAATTTAATTGGGGTGTGAAGACGTTTGCATAGTACTGTGTACAGGGAACCTCGGATTGCGAGTAAGGCGGCTTGCGAGTGTTCCGCAAGACGAGCAAAGATTTTTAATAAATTTTGACTGGTTAAACGAGCAAGTCTTGGTTTACGAGAGCCGAGTATCATGTGTCACGCATGTGCTTCTTGTTTTGACGCCGAGCGTCACGTGATCACAACTGAGCCAATTTTTCTCTCTCTTGCACTGCGGAATTGTGGGTAATCGTCTCCTCTACTGGGTCTTAGTGCTCGTCTCTTACTGGTATAATCAACATCAGTACACGCGTGTACTGTTTACTATAACACTGTGACCGCGCATGTGTGTGTAAGACATCCTTTATTTTGTGTCTGTATGTGTGTGTGCACAGCGCGCGTGTACTGTTTATTATAAAACGTGTGTGTATGTGTGTGTGTGTGCGCGTATAAAGCAAAAGAAAGTCTCATTAGATGTTAAAGATCCATTTTCTCTCTCTGTATCAGACTGCACTGATTCAGTGTGTGTGCACGCACGTCATTGGACAGCGTACCCCTGTACCCCCCCCCCTTCCTCTCGCCTTCACACACACACACACTCTTAAAGGAAACGCTGCTCTGAGGTTAATTTGTTTTACTTTATATTTTGTATTAATTCTTTTTATAGATTTATTTTTTTGAGTTGTGGAATGAATACTTTGTTTTCTTTATTTCTTATGGGGGAAAACTCGATTTGATTTACAAGTGTTTTGATACACAAGCCCGCTTCCGGAATGAATTATGCTCACAATCCAAGGTTTCACTGTATTTGCCTACAAAAACATTTTATACATATTTTTTCCTATAAGCGGAGTAAATGTTTAGTGTGTGTACAGATTCATAAAGCATTTTTACTCAGGATCACTGTAAGTGAGAAATTAAATTGTATGTGTGTCTGTGTGTGTGTGTCAGTGTTGAGGGTGGTGAACTCTTCAGCAGGATTAAAGCTCAGAAGCGCTTAAAGGAGAGAATTGCGAAGCTGTACTTCTTTCAGATGCTGAAGGCTGTGCAGGTGAGACTGCGACTGTGTCCCGAACGCACGCTGTGGTGAAGTGCCCTTGTTAGTGTTCTACCTGTCATGAGGTGCTGAGTTGCTATGATGATGATGTCATTCCGCTGATGTTACTGTTTCCTTAAAGACGGGGAAGGATGGATGGACAGACAGACAGACAGACAGATGCATAATAAAAGGGAAAGATTTGAGTTTGAGTTGTTTTGAATCAGTTAGCCCTAGGCCACTCCTCTAAACTCATCTTCCTAAAGAGACTGCAGGTTCACTAACACCTGATTCTAATCAACTTTTCTGAGGTCATTAACTCAAGGGTTCACTTTTCCACTCGCACTATGAGGTTTTTATGGATATTCTCAATGAAGACATGAAGGTCAGATTTTTGTTATTTGTCCACATTCTTGAATGAGATGAAGATCAGATACATTTTAGGAATAATTAATGCAGAAAACCATAAAATCCCAAAACGTTTACCTTCTCTTACTACTGCAGAACATGGTGTGTGTGATCTCTCTCACGTCCCTGTCTCCCTACACATGCGTGTTTGTATCAATAAACTGTATGTAAAGTATTTTTCCCATTATAAATTTCTGTGTGTGTGTGTGATCAGTATCTCCATGAGAATGGCATCATCCACCGTGACCTCAAACCAGAGAACGTGCTTCTCGCCTCCCACGATGACGAGTGTCTCATCAAGGTCTGCTCAACCCCAAACCTCTGCACCCAGTCACAGGAAGTGATGTAATCTTGAAATATACAGCCAAAAGTATGTGCACCCCTGACCGCCACATTCAGTGTGTTGATGTGTTGAACGTCCAACTCCAGATCAGCGCGCGCGTGCGTGTGTGTGTGCGCGCGTGGCTCAGCCGCTGATGTCGGGATGTCGAGAAGGCTCCAGTTCATCCCAAAGATGATGTTTCGCTCAGGGCTCTGTACAGGACACTCTAATTAACACTCTCCTTAACACAGGGCGTGGCATGCTGGATAAGGGTTCAGTCAGTTCCCCTAAGTTCCAGTGAAGGAACTGTAACACTACAGGAAACACAGAGCCGTTCTCTACAGCTGTGTGCTTCTTATTATGTGCGTGTGTAGTGGTCAGGGGGCGTATACTTTTGATCATATAGTGTATGGCATGAGCAGTGATGGCAAATTTGTGATCATGCAATCATGACACACTAATACCCGTGTGTCATGTGTGTGTGTGTGTGTGTGTGTGTGTGTGTTGTGTGTGTGTGTGAGATAGATTACAGACTTTAACCAGTCTAAGATTCTGGAGGAGTCGAGTCTGATGAAGACTCTCTGTGGAACTCCGACATTTTTAGCTCCTGAAGTCTTCACTGCTGACGCTACAGGAGGATACACACATGCTGTGGACTGCTGGAGCCTCGGAGTGCTGCTGTTCATCTGGTATACACACACACACACACACACACATACACAAAGCCTGTGTTGGTCACCTGTCCTCTCTCTCTCTCTCTCTCTCTCTCAGTCTGGGAGGTTATCCCCCGTTTAACACCGAGTCGAGTTCCATGTCAGTGCGTGATCAGATCATCAGTGGACACTACTGCTTTATTCGCTCACAGTGGGAGTCTGTCTCCGCCCAAGGTATAAACACCATCATATAAAAGGAGAGAATTCTACTCTCTTCCTCATAGATCTGATATTAACGGGTTAAATCGTCCCTGCTGCTCCCTTCCTGTCTCCTCTTTCATCTGTTCTTAAAGGTGCTCACCTTCTCATTCTCTCTCTCTCTCTCTCTCTCTCTCCCACCCCCCCAACTCATTCTCCTGATTTGTCTCTGTACGGACGCATGTCTAACTTGGTAACAGGTGTCGTACAGGCGTTTGGTAAAACATATAAAACCTCTATCTTTTGCTGTTAATAAATAGAGACCTTTCTGATAGACGTGTGTGTGTGTGTGTGTGTGTGTGTGTGTGTGTGTGTGTGTGTGTGTGTGTGTGTGTGACCCGAGTCTCTCTTGGTGCCAGAAAAGTTTATCGAAGCACAGCAGACAGACCGACTACTTGTTTCTTTGACTACTCAACTTTAAAACTTTACTCACACACACAGTTGCCACACTCTGAACCATGCTGACCTGCACTCTCTCAGCACAGATGCCTGACGTGTCTCTCACTCACCCCGCGATGCTGCCTGCACTACAGGTTACTGACTGGTACAGACACGATTACAGCTCAATGATTCGATGAGATGATTCGAGTTGACAATTACAATAAAGTAGGAAATGAAACTGGAAAGGGCTGCCAGCTGCGTTGCCAGATTGAGTGGTTTCCTCTGGGGTTGGACTGCTTTTCTCATCCTGGTGTTGAAAATGTGGCCAATAAAAATTCCAGCTCTTTAAGTCCTGTAATGGCTGGATTTTATCTTTCTGATCTGGCAACCTGGGTTACATTATGCGTAACTCGATGTGCTGTAGATTCTCGTGTTCGAGTCTGAATGAAGCCGAGAAGAATCTGTATAAATGAAGGAGAGGTTTTGTCTGTCCGTTGGACAGAACTCGCTTTTTCAGTGATTATCTTTATTTATTTGTACACCGGAGGACCAGAAACCAGTCTCAGAAAAGTTTCTGTCTGTCTGGTGGGCTTGGCCATACGCATCAATCAGCAGAGCCAATCAAAGCGATGGTTTACTGTGTACACACAGCGTGTGCCGAAGACGGACACGACGACATGTATAAGTGGTGTTGGCGAGAGTGTGTGTAGAGTTCACACAGACGGATCGTCAGTGATCAGACATTCCACTCGTCGAATGTTCAGGTGAACGACCGCAGTGAGCTCCGTGCCGGGATCGTTTTTGCACCGTTCGAATGTTTTACTGCGATTAGGAGTTAAAGTCTTCTGTAAATGTCCATCACTTTTACGGCTGCCACAAGACCCGGTTTGACTCGAACACCACTCTATAACGTTTGATTGGAGTCTGATTTTTGTGTTTCCGATGCAGCTAAAGATCTGGTGAAGAAGCTGCTGGTTGTGGATCCGAATAAACGCCTGAGTATTACAGAGGCACTGCAGCACCCGTGGCTTAAGGTAAGACAGGAAGAGCGAGAGAGAGAGACACCTGTCTGTCCGTCTGTCTGTCTTGAGTCTCAGTCTGTCTCAGTTCTCAGACGTCTGTCTGTCTGATTAGGATGAGGAGATGAAGCGAATGGCGTTTAGTCTGATGAACCCAGCACAGCCCAGTCAATCCAGAACCCAAGCAGTTCTACCACAACCGGGACCATCACGAACCGTAGAACCACAGAGAGTGAGAGACACACACACACACACACACAGTAGAAGGCCTGGTGGTCCATGTCGATGCACTCAAAGCTGTGTAATGTTTTTTTTATGCAGATTAAATAGCTTTATCATCAGTAATTGTTGCTCAGTAGTGAAGGTTCTGATTAAGTGGTTGTTTTGATCCGGATTAAAGCGGGTCGGTCCATTAGTTCAGTAGCAGTGTGTCTAATCTGTGATGTTAATCTGTGAAATTAATTTACTCTCTCTGATCTCTTACAAACTTGAAAAGCATCTGTCTGTGACAGATCTAATCACTGTACTGTCTTAACCCGCGCGTGTGTGTGTGTATGTGTGTGTGTTGTAGAGATCAAAGCGTAAAGCTGAGGAGGAAGGAGAAACATCAGCATCGAAAAGGCGACCATGACCCTCAACACTTCCATCCAGACTGTGTGTGTGTGTGTGTGTAAGCTTTGCATACAAGCTGAATGTGTGTGTACTTTTTCAATAAACAGTTTTTAACCATGTGAATTGTGTGTGTGTGTGTGTATGTGTGTGTGTGTGTGTCTGAAACTGCACCAGTCAGTGTCTGTCAGTAGTCTATTTAATTTCCACAATCCTGAAGGCTCCGTCACCATGTCGTCCCTCAGCACCAGATGTTGAGATGTTTCTGCTGCTGGAGCTCTGTGGAGCGTCCTGATGCGACGTCACTGGACTCCTGCAGCGGAGTGACGTCTCACTCTCCCTCCCCTGCGACACTCATGTGTGCACGAGTGTGTGTTTGTGTGTGTGTGTGTGTGTGTGTACAGGTGACTCTGACCCGTGTGTGTGTGTTTATCACATGTACTGTCACATTCCAGTCAGGAAAAATAAAACAATCAACAGAACAAAATTAAATAATGAGACTTATCATTTAAGTTTCTAAGAATCTAAGTTTATTATTAGTTATTAATGCATCTATAATGAATATTAATGAGCAATGTTAACAAAAGTACAATTATTCCGTAATAAATTTGAAATTAAAGTTTTTAAACACTGATGTATCCTGTGTCTTTAATTTAATTTTAATCCAGCCGCGTGTGTGTTAGAGTTTGCTTGTGTGTTTATCTCTCAGTCTGTACAGGATTTTATGGGCGGAGTCAAACGAGTCACCAAGCACAGACTGAACTCTCCTCTTCCACTCCTGCAGCCTCGGGCGCTTCATCAGCACGTCTCTGCCTCCACCTAAGGGCTACACACAAACACACCATAATGCGTGAACTCATGCACTGATCATTCTGAACAATCACACAGGTGTTAATCATATGGACCTGTGTGTGTGTGTGTGTGAGAGAGAGAGTGTAATATAAACTCTGACCTGCATGAGCTCACAGATGGCGAGCAGGTCGGCCAGTGTGATGTCATCGCCGCACAGGAAGTCCTGGTCTTTCAGGAACATGGTCTCCAGTTTGTCCAGTGTCCCGTCCAGGTCCCTCAGAGCACGCTGCAGTCTCGCATCATCCACTGGCTGTCCTGTCATCCGGGGTGTTAACACCTACATACACACACACTAGTTACAGCGGAAGTCTTTCATCTCACTGGATGGTGATTGGCTCTGATTGGTCAGTCACGATCAGGCTGTTGATCACACGACCGTGTACAGTGCAGTGACTCCCTGTTTAGCCCCGCCCACCTCTGTGATGAACACTTTGGCGGCGTGCAGGCGCGTGTTCATGTGATGCCAGGCCGTGTACTCGTCCACCCTCGCGCGCTTCTGTGGTTGCCGTGGATACCAGTGATCCGGGACGCTGTGGGCGGCGGTCAGGTGTTTCAGTATGGCGTCACTGTGACAGACAGGAGGAGGGGCGTGGCCTTAATCACACTCACGCGCGCACACACACTGACTAAACCATGACAGTTACTCAACAACCAGCACACTTCAGACTTTGTACACTGGGAGGTGTGTGTGTGTGTGTGTCACCTCTCAGTGAGGACGAAGCCGTCCTCCCTCATGACTGGAACTTTCTGCATGGGATTCAGTTTAGTGAACTCTGGAGTCCTGTTCTCTCCTACACACACACACACACGCGCGCGCACACACACGTTACTCCTTAAAACTAGAGTGTAAAAGTTATCTCTTGGACTGTGTGAGCTGCGGTAGGTTAAAGTTCAGCTCATTTTTCTCTCACTCACACACACACACACACCTCTGTGCTGTAGTTTACAGTTTTGACGCACAGGGCAGATTTATAAAGTAGTGTGTGTGTGTTAAATCAGTAACTGACTGTATTAAAGTGAATTTATAAAGTGTGTGTGTGTGTGTGTGTACCTCTCCGCAGCGCCACAGTGTGGACAGTGTGCTGAATGTTGTTGGCGGTGAGGAAGATGATCAGAGCCCGACACGGCTGGGACAAGAGATCCACAAACACCTCCAGCATGATCTCTCTCTCTCTCACACACACACACCGCGCTCAAACAGATACACACTCGCTGTCTGTTTACTGTTCACACGCACTGCGACGGCGTGACGTAATGACGTCATCAGACCACGCCCTCTCTGAACCAACGAGAGTCTTGATTCATGGCCGGTGTGAGTCCGCGACCGTGAAAGAGTTAAAGTGTTAAATCTAATAATAATCTGCTGATCTTTAATGTAATCAGTGATATTATTATTATTATTATTATTATTATTATTATTTGAGGTTGAAGTCCACGTACATGTCTGTGTGTCTCTCTGTACAGCAGAACTCTCTGTCTCACTGATTAACACACTTATTATACTCTTATTAGTAGCTTATTTTAAAGTAGATTATTAAATCCCACACAGAACTGTTCATAACATCACTTTTACTCAACATTTAGATTTCACTGATGGTGCAGATTAAACTTCAGACAGAGATCTAATTATTGCAGAAGATTCAGTAAATTCTGTCCAGACAGTTCTGACGCTGAACATACAGACAGACAGACAGACATAGAGACAAACAGAGAGAGAGACAGACAGACAGAGAGAGACAGACAGACTTGGAGACAAACAGAGAGAGAGACAGACAGACAGAGAGAGACAGACAGACTTAGAGACAAACAGAGAGAGAGAGACAGACAGAGAGAGACAGACAGACTTAGAGACAGAGAGACAGACAGACTTAGAGACAAACAGAGAGACAGACAGACTTAGAGACAGACAGACAGAGAGACAGACAGATCCACCTCCAGTGTATGAAATGTAAAGGTATCATTGAAAGAGCGAGTTGTGGACAATGTACAGGCAAAACCTTTCTTTTATTAATGTACATACATTCTGTTTTTAATTGTAATTATATGGATTTTATTGTCATGTAAATTTACACACAGCTGTGTATCCATTAATATTGGCACCTAATGTTTTCTTCTCAGTCCAGATGTTTGACTATTCCAGCTGGTGTTTCTCTATCTACCCCTGCAAACCGTTACAGAACCATGTCACAGGCACATACACATCCAGATATTTTGCTCTCTAATCCGGGTCCTAAATGACTGACCAGTTTAAACTTTAAACTGTGTGTGTGTGTACTGAACCAAAGCATGTGGTTTTTCTGCATAATGACTCCTCAGTTGAACCCACAGCTCTTTCTAGTTCGTATTGAGACACAGACTCCACAACTCTACACCTTTTATCTGTTTATATGTAAAGTAAATAATGAGGTAACGTCACACACAGAACATCTGAGCAGCTGCTTTGGTCCCTTAAAATGTGGACAAAGAAGAAATTTACCTTGATATCCAGATGGTTTATTTGTTGTGTACAATAATTATATTTATATTTATCACATACAGCTCAGATGAGCATGCTTGTGTGTGTGTGTGTGTGTGTGTGTGTGTGTGTGTGTGCGCGTGCGTGCGTGCGTGTGTGTGCCACCCATATTTTGTTGTTTGTGAATGGACTGATGTTGACTATTAATTATATATTACATTTAACATGTGGATTATTTGTATGGATGTGCGTCTCTAGTAAATAATAACCATCAAGTATTTGAACAAGCTGTGATATAAATAATCATTCACATTTCAATATGTTTAAAAGAAAATCAGTGGGAGTCCGTGTGGATGAGTGTCACATCTGTGCCACCGCAGTCACAGGGAATAAGATCTCGCTCGCCGGACTACTGAGCCAACGCTTTGTCTTCCCCTAGTGTGTCTACGTGTGTACATGTTTCACTTTCGCACTAAATTAAGTTCACCTGTGTCTCCCCTGTGTGTCTCCCTATTTATTCCGGCCGAACCCTAGCACTTTGTCCGTTCACTGTTCAGCACTTCTTTGTTATGAGTTTCGGGCTACGTGTTTGTGTCCTCTTTTCCCCCAGGATTAAACAGTGTCTGCAGGTTTTGGCAACCATTAATTTGGACAAGTCAAGGCTACGAAGTGATCAGCCTCTTTTTCGTTCTTTCCGTAATTTTTTTTTTTTGGTTTTGTTTTTTTCCTTGTTTTGTTTTGCCAGCCCACCTGCAGATCCAACTAGGGGAGTCATCTTTGGTTTTTGTGTTCCTATTGTTTGTATGAAAGACAGTACTCTTTAAGGAAAAGAAACAATAAACTAAGGAGTTAACCCTGCATCTTCGTCCGCCTCTAAGTACCACGCAACCATGACAATGACTCTGATTCAACTGATTAAATAAAGTATAATAATAATAATAATAATAATAATAATAATAATAATAGGGTTATCTGTAATTTATAGGTAACTGGTAAAATGTCAGTGCAGATTTCCACAGAGATCAGATTGTTGTTTAGACACACAGCTGGGAATTTCCAGAGAAATGTTATAAAAGAGTAAAACATGAGTAGAGTCATGGGCTGTAACACGTCTGTAACACGTTTGTAACACGTCTGTAACACGTCTGTTAGCAACTTCAGGTTCATACTGTACATTTTATCATAAAACTTGCATGTTTGTGTATCAGTCACATAAAGAGTGATTATAACAGCGCTGTGCCACGAGAGTAACTACGTCCAGGTCACAGGGACACACTGGAGGGTCACAGAGAGGTGGACACCTGAGGCGTGTCTACTCCATTAGACACCTGAGATGCTTTTCTCCTCTCTCTGCACAACTCAGACTGGATCTGCAGAAACGTCTTGTTTTTAGTTTCTGGCACAAAAAAGAAGATAAAAATGGCGACGAGACAACAGATCACCAAAAAGACGAGAAAACAGAACTGCTGCAGTCCATTCTGTATGAGAGAGAAAGAGAGAGAGGGAGAAATCTTTAGTTATTCTGGAGTATTATTTTTTGCCACATGTGTGTGCAAGCTTCAGCATTACAGTTGTTATTATTTGTCCTGTCAATAAAACAACGTGTTCCTCAAACGAATTGTTCTAATGTTCAGGATGGTACCTTGTCTGTAAAGTTAGAGTTCTACAGTAGGACCGTACCACTATGAAGGGGAACAGCATGCTGATGAAGAAGAAGCTGAGCCAGTTGACCGAGCCGGCGATCATGTACGCTGCAGGGCGAGTGGGCTGAGTGAAGAGCTCTGTGATCAGAATGTTTGTTACGCCACCTACAGGACATGGCATGAAGAGCACAATTATATACACACAGTGGCATCAACACATTACATTAAGGTCATGATGAATTTGTTAATTAATTGATTCGTCTAGTGTTTGACCTGGCCCGAGGCCGAAGCTGAGGATGAAGGCGAAGATGCAGATCATGCTGAGATACGGCACCCAGGAGCTGGACTTCTAAAGGAGAAACAAAGTAACAATCATTATTAAATGTAAATCTATTCATGAATTTGTTTAATTGGTGAGGGGAAAAAAGACAAATTTGGACAAATCAGGAACAAAGTCATGTTAAACCAAATTCTGTAAATTCCTGACACCTTAAGCTCTGTGAGTCTCAGCCTGAGGCTTCTGTTCTTAAGTATAAAGCAGTGATAGTGTGGCAGGAATCGGCCTGGAGCTATATTAGTTAGTTCCCATACATTTACCATCAAAACCTAATCTCACAATCTCAAAACAGACTTTATTGTGTTTTGTGTAAAGGTCAATGTTACCTGAAAGCTGAGTGTGAGAGTGAAACAGACACACCACAGGGACATGAGCGAGTACCCTCCAATGATCAGGACTCGCCTTCCCAAACGCTCGATCAGTAAAGTCTGTACAAACACACACAGTGAGGTCCAAAAATATGAGCCTGCAAAAAAGTCTGAAATCATTTATTAAATAATAAATAATAATTGACTTAACATCAACTAATGAAAATCAATTGAATTAATATTTAAGTTAGAGAAAGCGTACGACAGGGTGCCGAGAGAGGAGCTGTGGTGTTGTATGAGGAAGTCTGGAGTGGCAAGGAAGTATGTTAGAGTGGTGCAGGACATGTATGAGATTTGGTGTGACAGAAGCTTTCAAGGTGGAGGTGGGTCTGCATCAAGGATCGGCTCTGAGCCCCTTTTTGTTTGCTGGTGATGGACAGGATGACAGATGAGGTTAGACAGGAGTCTCCATGGACTATGATGTTTGCAGATGACATAGTGCTTTGTAGCAAGGCAGGGAACAGGTGGAGGAAAATCTAGAGAGGTGGAGGTTCGCTATGGAAAGCAGAGGAATGAAGGTTAGTCATAGCAAGACGGAATACATGTGTGTGAATGAGAGGAACATAGGTGGAACGGTGAGGCTACAGGGAGCAGAGGTAAAGAAGGTGCAGGACTTTAGGTACTTAGGGTCATCGGTCCAGAGCTATGGAGAGTGTGGAAAGGAGGTGAAGAGGCGTGTACGGGCAGGGTGGGACAGGTGGAGAAAAGCGTCAGGTGTGTTGTGCGATAAAAGAGTATCAGTGAGAATGAGAGGTAAGGTGTAGAGGACAGTGGTGAGACCAGCGATGCTTTACTGCTTAGAGACAGCGGCACTGAAGAAAAGACAGGAAGCAGAGATGAAGGTGTTGAAGTTCTCTTTGGGCGTGACGAGGATGGATAGGCTCAAGATTGAGTCCATCAGAGGGACAACCCATGTGAGATGTTCTGGAGATAAAGTCAGAGAGGCCAGCCTGAGGTGGTTTGGACGTGTTCAGAGCAGCGAGTGTGAGTGTATCTGTAGACGGATGCTGAGGTTGGAACTGCCAGGCAGGAGGTCTAGAGGAAGACCAAAAAGGAGATTTATGGATGCAGTGAGAGAGGACATGAAGTTAGATGTGGTGAGAGAAGAGGATGCAGAGAACAGGGGTAGGTGGAGGTAGATGATTCACTGTGGAGACACCTGAGAGGGAACAGCCGAAAGACAAAGAATAATAATAATAATATTTAAGATTCTGTAGGTTAATAGTTAAATGTAAGTGGATGTGTAATATTGACTATGTTTACATGCTTGACATGTGTCCTCTGGGCAACATAATTTGTAAATATGATATTAGTTTCCATTGTTATGCTGATGACACTGTGAGGGTTCACCACTAGAGGGCACGGTGTGCCCAATATGTTTTGTTTTGTGTAGTTTTGTTTGTAGACACAGTTTCCCAGAATGCCCCTCGGTCAGGTGATGAGAGTGCTCACCTGAACCGAAGTAGCTCATTAGAACTTTTTATAAATAGCTGTTTGTTCTGGGAAACTGGGCCGAGCATTATTACTGTTGAATGGGCATTGCGTTTATTTTAGTCTGTTTCAAGTGGGCATTTGCTTTAAGATGACTCTAGTTTAGTGATGTTTATGTTCATTGTGGTCTGAGTTGTGGAGCTGTTCTGTTCGAGTGTGTGGTTAGTGTGTCTCTTGTTATATGCAAGTTCTGTTCTTTGTGTTTCCCAATGTCTGTGTAAGACTCCAGCTTGGTTAGTTACTCTTGCTGTCCGTATGTCTCCTTGTCTCTGTGTCTCCTAGTGTGAGCTTAGCCTCTAGCATGGTTAGCCCCTAGTAGGATTAGCCACTAGGAGGATTAACCTTTTGTGTGTATTCTATCTTGTATGTTTAGATCCTAGTCTGCTTAACTACTAACCATTGAACTACTAACTTGCTTAGCTCTTGGTCTGTCTAGTCTCCTAGTCTGTCTAGATCTTAGTCTGTTTAGTTACTAACCTGATTGGCTCTTAGTCTTTCATACCTAGTCTGTCTCGTCCCTGGTCTGTCTCGTCCTAGTCTTTTCAGCTCCAGGTTTTTGTTTCGCTAAAAGAGCCGGAATGTCATGTTTTGTTTTGTTATTAAAGACTCTTTATGCTGATCTGACCCTCTGCACCTATGTCTGCACTTTTTTGGCCCATGGCAACTACAACAGCCAGAACTACCTACAATACCACCTGTTTCCTGACAGACACAGTTGTATGTCTCAGCAGCGCGCAGACCTGAGGCAGGAATCGAACCCCTGACCCTGGAGGTGCGAGTCTGAGTTTAACTCATTATGATCACATTATTTTCAATTGATCTTTTCTAGTTGTATCAAAGAATAAAAATCAGACGTTGCTTTTGAATTGTGATTCAGTAGAATAAATGTAAAAAAAACACTAATGAAACTGACCTGGACAAATTAGTTGATAATTAAATTATTATTTATTATTACTCTTGTCAGTTTCAAGTTATTTCAGGGACCACTGTGGGTTTCTCTATAAAGGTACCAACAAATTTGTCCCTGTGTGTGTAAGGAAAATAAATGTTTAGCATTTACGTAGTTAATATTTAAGATTCTACAGCTTACTAGTTAAATCTATTACACGTCAGGTGATGTGTAATATTAACTCTGTTTACTCGTTTGTACAAAAGGTCAGATTTTCCTGGTGTCTAAGCTCTTCTACTGAAGTGCGACACTCCAACAGGCTCGATCGAACCTGGACCATCAGGTTTCACACAAACCTCTGAACTAAAGCATAAAGGGGATGAATAAATACTTAACTCTAAATAAAATAATAAATGCTTAACTCTAAATAAAATAATAAATGCTTAACTCTAAATAAAATAATAAAT
>QMIH01000808.1:32864-52499 GCA_003987875.1 Clarias batrachus | reverse complement strand
CATCACCCCTCCCACTCTGCCTTGTCCCACCTCCCTAATTATTGGAGGTGTGAGTGTGAAGAGAAGAACTCTGTAGCTGTAGCAGAGCTGTCTCACTCACTCTGTATCTGTCTGTACCTTAACTGTAACCTGGATTAGAAAAAAGCTGAGTGTGTGACAGAGAGTGAAACAGTGTGAGCACTGATGATGGACAGCTTGAAGCTCCACCCTCACTCAGTTTTTGTATTGTACATGTTTGTAAACTTTTTTTTTTTTCTTCCCTTTTTGTATTAAAGGAATCAACTGACAAATAATTTAGGGGAAATAAATAGTTGATTAATTTTGTGTGTGTAATATAATATAATAATGTCACTATTATAAGATTGAAATAATGTTTTATTTATAGATATGATTTCTACATTCTGTGGGTCAGTTATTAATTGAGGATCAGTTCACATTTATAAAATTATTGCACCTGATTCTACATGAAGCCAGTGGAGGGAGCTGTGATGAGTTCAGTGTCACTATTATGAGATTTAAGTGATGTTTTATTTATAGATTTGATTCTTACATTATGTGGGTTTTGATTCAGTTCAAATTAAAAAAATATTTAGGTAAAGTTGCAAACGTACTTTTGGATGTTCAAAAGTTACAATTTCATTGAAAATATAGTTAAGGAATGTAGTGGATACAACCAGGCCAAGAGAGAGCAGGGCATGACCTCACAGCGAGAGAGTAGGTATAGAGGGCATGACCTCGCTGGGAGAACTGGACTTAGCACCGCACCTTGTGGGACACCAGTCAAGTAGTCTTTGTGTAGCAGATGTGTATTTTCTCCACCTGATATGAGGGAATGATCAGGTGAGAAACATCCCTCTGACAGGTAATGTCAAAGAATGGACATTTTTAAAGGTTGTAACACATTCTGGTTAATTATTTGATTGACCAGAAATCGGGAGACTCAGTGTCAGGGTACTCCAGACAGATGATGGGTCAGTGTGTGTGCATGGCTGTCTTTAACATGGGATTGGAAAAGCTAGCTTTTACCCTCATTAGTGCCAAGGGCTCACTGTCACACCACACATCCTAAAAATAAGGCGGTCAATAAAAAAACTTTCTTTATATTATGCCCTGCTACACTAATGCACGTATCCCAGGACTATCCATAACATATCGAGGTTTTTGATGCACGGAGTCAAAATTGCGCCGGGGTGAAAGTGTGTGTTCAATACTCAGGGTCTCTGCAGTGGTTCGCTCTTCTTGGACTAGGAAACAGAACGATCTCGATGAGTAACGTAAAGTTTGCAAAATCATTTGATATCATTGTAAATTAATTAGATATTACACCTAGTGCTTATTTCATGTGTAGGATCGATGACTGAGTGCACCACAGACACGACAAGAGGTGAGGTCCTACTGGAAAAGTGTAGTTTTATTGGCAAAATAGGGAATGGGGGGAATTTTAAGGAGGAAGGAAAGTGTCTCCAGTGGCTGCAGCAGTGATCCCGACTTGTAAGGGGGCCTTAATGTCGAGAGAGCGGCCTTTTCTTTCGGCAGCCGTGTCTCGATGACTGGCCGTAACCGAAAGTGACAGTCCAGTGCAGCTCGTGCAATCCTTCAGCGGCTGTTTCTCGGCAGGCGATTAAACAGTAATGTACAGTCTGCATGCCTTTAAAGTCCAAGGGGTGCATGGCATGGCCATTTCATGTGCCAGGTTCTGCTAACTTCCACACGCTTTCTCCTGACCTCCGAACTCCGAGCTGAGCTTTACACCTCCATTTTAAAGAGCAGAGCAAGCTAAGGTCCATGGGTGATAATCTCCTGCCAGCCGTAACAGATTGAGCGTCCTCGACCCCTTTACAGTTTTGTGCAGCAGACTCTCTCAATGATGTCATCACATCAGAAGCTAATATGAGGGTTGGTTAACAGTCTAGTACACAAGCCATCCGACTCCAAAACACACACAAATCACTCCGATAAACTCAGTAACACCGGGACTGAACTGATATAAACACATGTGCAAACACATTAATCACCAAATCACCTCAGGTGAGCCACATCTAAAAATTGTAAAAATTGTTCATACCTACCTGAAACTGCTCTTTTTGCACAATATTTATTACTGTTATTATTACTGTTATTTGCACAAAAGTATTTTTTCCCATCATTGCTGCTACTTTTCAGGAATGTTTACTGTTTCTCGTATCGCTACTTCAACTCACTACCTCATTACTACAGAACAGAGGTGGAAAGTAACAGATGACATTCACTCGCGTTACTGTAATTGAGTAGTTTTTTTTTTTGTGTACTTCTACTTTTTAAAGTAGTTTTTAAAATCTGTAATTTAACTTTTACTTAAGTATGTTTTGTTTGAAGTATTGTAATTCGCTAAATTTTAAATCATATTCGCTACAGAGTAAAACAAATGAATGAAAATGCAAAAAATATTCTGCTTTGTATAAATGCTTGGTTGCGCTCGCGTGTGTGTCTCGTGTCCTGGTCGCGCGCCGCTCCAAACTCCACTCCAGGTTTTCTGACTGTTTCCCCACATCGGCATCTACCTGACCTTCCACACGGTCGCTTCCGCCCTGAGAGTGACGTCATCAACAAGCGCCACCAGCTATAAACCGGAGAGAGACGCGGGAAAGAGGAGAGAGATTGTGATTTTGGCGTTTTGATATTTGGTTGTGGTTTCTGGTTTTGACTTTTTGTCTCCCATTGACTTTGATTATTGCTTTGCCCCTTTGGTTTTGTTGCTCTTTGTATATATTTGTAGATAATTTCACTGTATGTTTGTGCACTCACCAATAGTAGGGGCGTGGCTGCAATTTATTTTGCGAAGAGGGAATTTATTCACTGTTTGTGGTTTAGGGAGTCAGGGAAGGTGCAGGTAATCTAGATACTAAATATAAATACCATTTTGCTTATTATTTTGGCCTGGGTCCACCCTGAATCTGATCCTCCTACTGTTGTGTGTGTGTGTGTGTGTGTGTGTGTGTGTGTTTTGTAAAGCAATACAAACCTCATTATTTCATCAGTTAATGACTGGATCTAGTTCTTTCTGCCATACACCACCATTTCCATACAGTTTAATATAGAACCCTGAACCATTTTTTTGCTGTTCGGCCGACACTAGACTGGGAAGTAACGCCATATTTAAGTGACCATTTTGATTTTCAAGCACAAGAAAGACAACAGCTTTATTATGCAAATGTTTTCCTTCAGTTAAAAACAACTAGTTTGAGATTTATATCTGCTCATCTTTTTTGAACTACACTAGAATGCCTCATCCCACTCTGCTGTAAAAAAAAAAAAAAAAGGAACTCAGTAACTTTTACTCTGAGTAACTTTTTAATGAGCTACTTTTTACTTTTACTTGAGTATATTTTTATAATGGTAACTTTACTTGTACTTCAGTAAAATTTCACTGGAGTAACAGTACTTTTACTTGAGTACAAAATTTTTGTACTCTTTCCACCTCTGCTGCAGAAGTATTGAAACGTGTCGTCGTGTTGTCACTCTGCACATTTGAACGTGCACTTTTTATTGTCTTTGTATAGGACTAGATAGTTTTTCAGTTAATTTAAAATTTAAAGCTGTCAAGTCTGAGTTAGTCAGATAATTAAGTCTCTTAGGTAGCTAGCTAGTTCTGTGTACTGAACTGTATGGTTGGAATGACAAAAGCCTACTTAACTTGACAAAAATAATATTGAAATAACTACATCTCTAACTCAGTGTACACCAACTAACACCCCATTTTTAAAAAATATTTATTTTCTTATGTTTTCTAAAATGATAAATGTTAAATTCATTGTGCTTTGTGCTCAACTGTGGACACTGTCAAACAGGTCACTAGATGGCGCTTAGTGCTGGGAGGAACCTAAAACCCCACAGAGGCTTTGTATTCACAAAGCTTCTTAAGCCTAAAAGTTGATCCTAGTAATGAAATTCTAAGAAAATTTTTAGGATTATGGCATTTTCTTAGAATTTTCCCTTAAATTTAGGATTAAATCTTAGTAAATATAAAAATGATTCACAAAACATTTTAGCCCTAAAAACAGCTCCTAAGGTAAAAATAGTTAAGAGTAGAAATACTTAAGAGTTTCTATAGTAGAGGACAAAATGGAGGAAAAAAGAAATATTCTCCAAACACTGAACGTAAACCTAAAAATAAACACTGCTCTTCTATCCAGTTTGGTTTTCTTGTTGTTTTACTTCCTTACATCTCTCTTGGATTATTGGCTACATACCATCCAAAAGTGCAACAGACTGTCCTGTGATCATGTGAATACCCTTGAGTAAGACATAAGTTTGTTGAGAATCTGTGGTGGTAACATGAAAAGTAAGTACATTGTTAGTGGTTTTGCTGTAATGTTGTGAGAAACATGTTTAGCTGAGCATTATTATGACCTGTTGCCAGTGAATTTGGTAGCATACGGAGCCATAGCGAGGTTAGAACCATAGGGATTGTTGCCATAGTAACGGCAGAAACTTTAAAGGAACTGTTGTTGAACTGAGCCAAATGTGTAAAATGTTGATTTTTTTTCATCATTTTGCTGGTTGAAATTGTTTTTTTTTTCGAAGAACATATTTTGAAGTACATTTTAATGTACAATGCTTAAATTATTGATGTCATACTAGAGTAGGGGTGGGCAAACTTTTTGATTCGTGGGCCACATTGAGTTCTAACATTTGACAAAGGGGCCGGAACAGGAGCAGATAGATGGCATGCTTTGGTCAAAGGGTAAAGTGCAAACGTGGAGTAATAGGCCTACGCTTCACCTCAACAAAGCCAATATATCTATAGCCATCTAGTGAGGAAACATCAGAATTACAGGGGAAATAAAACATTAACAAGGTTAATTTATTAAATTTTTTCAAGTTTGGCGGGCCGAATCAAAACGTTTAACGTGTGGCCCCCGGGCCGTAGTTTGCCCATGTCTGTACTAGAGTCACAGGAGATATAAACGTGTTTTCTTATTATTGGCAACGATGAAGAGTCTAATTTAATTTCCATTTATTCTTTGCCATTATCTATGGAACCAATGTTGGGCCAACCTATCTTTGGCCCCACCAATGTATGTATGTATGCACTGCTGTTGGCCCAGTGTTGGCCCTTCAGCAGTGTGCTATCTGGGCTGGATTTAGCAAGGTGTGAAAAAAGATTTGGGCACATGCCCGTCATGAGAGAATTCATGACGCATGACACGAGGTGACTTCTTGACCTCATGAGATAATACAGGGATTTGAACCAGTTAAAGGGACGTTTCTTTCTGTGAAGACATTGTTTCCTGTCACATTAGTCTCAAAGTCTGAAAAATCATTTATCGATCGTTTATCTGTTGGAGGCTCACTGGGTTGTATGCAACCTCAATACATGTGTGATCCCCACGTTATGGTCAGTAGGTTAATGCACCATAGGAGTGATCAGACATCAGAGACCCTTGAAAACAGGACACATCAGTATGTAATAAATCACAGGTCTCACACACTGGAATGACTTGAGCATGTCAGTAGAGACCCATATTCAAGTCAAGTCAAGTAGGCTTTTTATTGTAATTTCAACCATATACAGTTAGTACACAGTGAAACAAAACAACGTTCCTCCAGAACCAAGGTGCTACATACATGTAACAACATAAATTAACAACACAATTTTTTTTTTTTTTACATTTTTAAGTTAACCTAAAAAAAACTATGAATTCAATACAAAATATACACAATAGACAAAGTGCACGTGCAGATGTGCAAACAAAAAGCTACATGACAGACACAACAAATGCAACACAACAGTACTTTTTTTTGATGAAGTATGAGTTGAGGTCGTGGGAAGAGCAGCAGTAAACAATTTGACATTGTGACAAGAATATAGTGTGCAAATAGTAGAGAAATAAATATTGTGCAAAAATTGCGAAGAGCAGCACAGGTAGGTAGGTATGAACAGATTGAGATGGATGTATATCAGTGTGATTGTGCATGTGTTTTTCAGTTCAGTCCAGATGTTATTTAGTTCGTCTGAATGATTTGTGTGTGTGTGTTTATCAGTCCAGTCTGTTTGTGTTGAGGAGACGGATGGCTTGTGGGTAGAAACTGTTATAGTCTGGATGTTAGTGCCCGAATGCTTCGGTACCTTTTTCCAGATGGCAGGAGGGTGAAGAGTGAGTGTGAGGGGTGTGTCCGGTCAGCCACAATGCTGGTGGCTTTGCGGATGGAGCGTGTGGTGTAGATGTCCTCGATAGAAGGGAGAGAGACCCCGATGATCTTCTCAGCTGTCCTCACTATCCGCTGTAGGGTCTTGTGGTCCAATATGGTGCAATTCCCAAACCAGACAGTTATGTAGCTGCTCAGGATGCTCCCAATAGTTCCTCTATAGAAGGTGGTGAGAATTGGTGGTGGAAGCTGTGTCTTTCTCAGCCTTCTCAAGAAGAAAAGATGTTGTTGGGCTTTCTTGTGCAGAGAGCTGGTCTTGAGGGACCAGGTTAGGGTCTCCTCCAGGTGGACACCCAGGAATTTTTTTGTACTTTTGACGATCTCCACAGAAGAGCCGTCGATCCTACGTGGAGAGTGATCTTTCTGTGTCCTCCTAAAGTCAACAACCATCTCTTTTGTCTTATCGACGTTCAGAGACAGGTTGTTGTCTTTACACCAGTCCGTTAGCCTCTGCACTTCCTCTCTGTACGCCGACTCGTCGTTCTTGCTGATGAGACCCACCAAGGTTGTGTCGTCGGCAAACTTGATGATATGATTGGAGCTGTGTGTCGCTACACAATCATGAGTCAGCAGCGTGAACAGCAAGGAACTAAGCACGCAGCCCTGGGGGCCCCAGTGCTCAGTGTGGTGGTGCTGGAGGTGTAGTTCCCGATCCGCACTGCCTGAGGTCTTTCGGTCAGAAAGTCCAGGATCCAGTTACAGATGGAGGTGTTCAGGCCCAACAGCTCAGCTTCCCAATCAGGTGTTGGGGAATGATTGTATTGAATGCTGAACTGAAGTCTATGTACAGCATTCTGACGTAGGTGTCCTTCTTTTCGAGATGTGTCAGTGCCAGGTGGAGTGTGGTGGAGATGGCGTCGTCCGTCAAACGGTTTGAACGATATGCAAACTGCAGGGGGTCCAGTGAGGGGGGCAGCAGCGTCTTGATGTGTCTCATGACAAGCCGCTCAAAGCACTTCATGAAGCATGTGGGAACGACGGCGCTGCTCAGAGAGATGTTGAAGATGTCGTTGAGAACATCTGCCAGCTGTTTTGCACATTCTCTGAGCACTCTGCCTGTGATGTTGTCTGGTCCAGGAGCTTTACGAGGGTTGACTCTTTGCAGAGTTTTCACATCAGCCGTGGTGAGACACAGCACCTGGTCGTTCGGAGGAGGGGTCTTCCTCGCCATCATGTCGTTCTGCATGTCGAACCGTGTGTAGAAGTTGTTCAGCGCATTCGGAAGGGTGTCGTCACTGTCACAGGAAGGTGATGAAGACCTGTAGTTGAAGTGCACGCAACTCCTCATTTATCCACAGTTTCTGGTTGGGTCGTGAGATGATGTTCTTGGAGACAGTGACGTCATTGATGTAGCTGGTCACTGATGATGTGTGCTCCTCCAAGTCAGTGAAGTCGCTGTAAGTTGCAGCCTCCCTAAACATGTTCCAGTCAGTGTTCTCAAAACAGTCCTGAAGAGCAGAGATGGCTCATGCTGGCCAGGTTTTCACCTGCTTCAGAACCGGTTTTAAACGCCTGACGAGTGGTCTGTATGCTGGATTAGCATAATAGAGATGTGGTCTGAGTAGCCGAGGTGGGGGCGGGGCTCTGCCCGATATGCACCGGGAATGTTTGTGTAAACAAGATCCAGCATGTTTTCCCTTCTTGTTGCAAAGTTCACATACTGATGGAATTTAGGAAGCACTGACTTGAGATTTGCATGGTTGAAATCTCCAGCGACAATAAACAGTCCATCCGGGTGTGTGTTCTGCAGATTACTGATCCATACATACAATTCACAGAGTGCCTCCTTAGCATTAGCACTAGGTGGAATGTACACTCCAATAATGAAAACAGTGGTGAATTCCCGTGGTAAATAAAAAGGTCTGCATCTAACAGTCACAATCTCCAGCAACGATGAGCAAAAGCTATAAACTAGCACAGAGTTCTTGCACCATTTCGTGTTGATGTAGACACATAAGCTACCACCGCGAGTCTTACCGCACAGCGTTGCGTTTCTGTTGGCGCGAAAAAAAGCTTCTTAGAATTCTTTCATAGAGCTCCTATCTTAGCCTAAAAAGTCCTAGTCGGGAGCAACTTTTATGCTTAAGGAGCTTTGCGAATATGGGCCAAGGCATTTCAGTTTCATTGTCCAACTCCTGTATATGATAATAGAATTAATAGAAGAAATCGTATAATCATGGATACAGGCTACTTCATGCAAGGTTTGCTTTAAATATCTTAAAGTTATTTAAAACAGCCAAATATTGAAAATGTGTCTGCTTTTGAAGCAAGTTCCACACAATATTTACTATATTTAAGTTCTTACATTTATTTACCATACATTTTATCACTTGTAATCTTGTCCTCTGCTAGAGAACCTCCTATAGAAAGTCCTCATCTCTACCCTTAACAACTTTTAAGACTAGAATGTTTCTTAAATCATTTTTATCTTTATTAAGATTTAGTCCTAAATTTAAGGAGAACTTCAAAGAAAATGTCAGAATTCTAAGAATTTTCTTAGAAGTTCGTCACTAAGAGCAACTTTTAGGCTTAAGAAGTTTTGTGAATACGGGCCCTGATTCTTTAATTAAGACTTAATCAGGTGTTCCTGCAGCACCCACACACAGGAAATAACAGTATCTTGAAGTACACGGGTACAGAAGTGGTTAATGTTATTTTTTATATAACCTTCTCTATAAACATTGCATAACTATATAAGGAGCAGAGACAGAGTCAGACCAATTAAATTGAGAAGCACTCTCGTGATCTGAATGATCAGTCCTGCTACATTTGGTGAAATGGACCCACCCACAAGTCAGGCTGAGGAACAAGCATTTCAGCAAGTGTATGTACATTTATACAGCTGAATCTATGTGTGAGTCAAAAATACCAATTTCTCTAGGGTTGTTTGAGATGTATACAGATATATCTTTAGAAAAAAACAGTTTTTCTAGACGTAAACCTTAATCTTGACTTGACGAGAGTTATAGAGTGTGGAGAATGCTTGCAAGTTTTTGATAAGAGAGAGTATACTTACCTTAGAGATCTTTTCATCACCCTTGTGCTTTCTACGCTCAAGCTGATCTACTCACTCAAGTGCATGCAACCGATACACCTGAACAGAAGCTTCAAGATCTTTCTCTGCTTTGGATAAATGCACTAAGGGCAAACATTGCTCCCTGGTCCATTAGCTGTGTCCTGTAGTACAGAGATTTTTAAATAGCATTGCCTCTTTCTTCACACACCTTTTCAAACGTATCCCCAGTTTCCTTAGAAAGCTGGCTTTATCAGCATGGAGCAGTGAGCAACACCCTCTATCATACTCAGGATCCTGAATGCATGATGTCATGCTGTATAAACAGTGAAATGATAACTTGTCCATTACTGAGGGAAGACATCAACTGAATTCTAATTAAAATTAGCCACAGGATTAATTCAATTCAGTTTTATTTGTATAGTACTTTTAACAGTTGTCATTGTCACAAAGCAGCTTTACACAATCAAAAGAAATTATGGAAGTTTGTATGAAGTGAGAATGTGTATGAATCAGAATGATCAGATTGTTCCTGATAAGCAAGCTGATGGCGATGGTGACAGTGGCAAGGAAAAACTCCCCGAGACTGGAAATAGGAGAAAACCTTGATAGGAACCAGACTCAACAGGGAACCCATCCTCATCTGGGTGATAACGGAGAGCAGGGATTGATCGGCATTCATCCAGACTCTTTTCTGTTCTGGCACCTAGGTGGTGGAACGAACTTCCTCTAGATGTCCGTACAGCAGAGACTTTGACGATCTTTAAACGACGACTCAAAACGTATCTATTTCTCTAGTACTTACAAGACTAAATACCTCACCTCCCCCCCAAAAAAAACCCTCTTCCCAGTTGTGTTAGATTAATGGCACTTAGTTATTGACCTAGTTAACCCAGTGTAAGTATCTATCCGGTGATGTAAACTTTAAAGCACTTTTTGTAAGTCGCTCTGGATAAGAGTGTCTGGTCTGCCAAATGCCTAAATGTAAATGTAACTGTATGAGTTGAGACAGGCTCTGGGTTGTCAGGAGGTGCTTCCAGTTGACTGGACAACTACAGCTAAGGTGATCAGGGAGATGGGTAGGAGGGTACTTTTTTTTTATCATCAGGAAAGGGAAACGTGGACAAGGAGACTTGGTGGTGTAACGAGGAAGTCCAGTAGTGTATACAGGGAAAGAGGCTAGCTAAGAAGAAGTGGGACACTGAGGACTGAAGAGGGTAGACAGGAGTACAGGAGATGCAGTATAAGGTGAAGGTAGAGGTGACAAAGGCCAAACAAAGAGAATATGAGGACTTGAATGCTAGGTTTAACAGTAAGGAGGGAGAGTTGGAACTGTACAGGTTGGCAAGACAAAGAAATGGAGATGGGAAGGATGTGCAGCATGTTAGAGAGATTAAAGATCGGGACGGAAATGTATTGACAGATGCCAGGAGGGTGATGGGAAGATGGAGGGAGTACTTTGAACAGTTGATGAATGTGGAAAATGACAGAGAACAAAGAGAAAAAGGTGAGTGTTGCGGAGAAGGAAGTAGCAAAAATCAGTAAGTGAGGTGAGGAGGGTGTTAAAGAGGATGAAGAGTGGAAAGGCAGTGGTTCCTGATGACATACCTAAGGAAATGCTTAGGAGAGGTTGCATTAGAGTTTCTGACTAGTCTGTTTAACAAGATTTTGGAGAATGAGAGGATCCCAAAGGAGTAGTGTATTAGTACTGATCTTTAAGAACAAGCGAGAGATAAGTGCAGAGCTGTGGCAATTACAAAGGAATAAAGCTGATGAGCCATACAGAGAAATTTTGGGAAAGAGTAGTGGAAGCTAGGTTAAGGGCAGAGGTGAGCATTTGTGATATGGTTTCATGCCTAGAAAGAGTAGATGCAGTATTTGCCTTGAGGATGCTGATGGAGAAGTACCGAGAAGATAATACGGAGTTGCATTGTGTCTTTGTAGATTTAGAGAAAGCATACGACAGGGTGCCAAGAGAGGAGCTGTGGTGTTGTATGAGGAAGTCTGGAGTGGCAGAGAAGTATGTTAGAGTGGTGCAGGACATGTATGAGAGCTGTAAGATAGTGGTAAGATGTGCCGTAGGTGTGAGTTCAAGGTGGAGGTGGGTCTGCATCAACACAGGATGACAGATGAGGTTAGACAGAAGTCTCCATGGACTATGATGTTTGCAGAGGACATTGTGCTTTGTAGTGAGAGCGGGGAACATGTGGAAGAAAATCCAGGTGGAGAGAGGTGGAGGTATGCTCTGGGATGCAGAGGAATGAAGATTAGCCGTGGCAAGACAGAATACACGTGTGTAAATGAGAGGAACCTAAGTATCATGGTAAGGCTACAGGGAGCAGAGGTAAAGTAGGTGCAGGACTTTAAGTAGTTAGGATCAACGGTCCAGAGCGACAGAGAGGGTGAAAAGGAGCTGAAGTGGCATGTACAGGCAGGTTGGAATGGGTGGAGAAAAGTGTCAGGTGTGTTGTGTGATAAAAGAGTATCAGCGAGAATGAGAGGTAAGGTGTACAAGACAGTGGTGAGACCAGCGATGCTCTACGGCTTAGTGAGAGGAGAGAAGAAGAGACAAGGAAGCAGAGTTGGATGTAGCAGAGGTGAAGATGTTGAGGTTCTCTTTTGGAGATGTTGAGGTTCTCTTTTGGAGTTCCTTATTTTGTAGAAATTTTGTAGTATTTTGTAGAATTGCCGAAGTGAAACCGTTTTGGGGCCAAACGTTTCGGGTTTCCTTCCACAAGCTTTTTACAATAGTTTGCTGCAATGTTGGCCCACTCCTCTCGACAGACTGGTGTAACTAGGTCAGGTTTGTAAGCCTTCTTGCTCGCACTCACCTTTTCAGTTCCATCCACAAATTTTCTATTGGATTGAGATCAGGGCTTTGTGAGGGATACTCCAAAACCTTGACTTTGTTGTCCTTAAGTGACTTTGTAACTAATTTGGAGGTACGCTTGGGGTCATTGCCTATTTGGAATACCCATTTGCACTCAAGCTTTAACTTCCTGGCTGATGCGTCAATATATACACATAATTTTCTTTTCTCATGACTGCCATGTATTTTGTGAAGTGCACCAGTCCCTTCTGCAGAAAAGCAGCGCCACAATATTATTCTACTACCCCCATATTTCACAGTTGAGATGGTGTTCTGAGGCTTCAAAGCTCCGCCCTTTTTACTCCAAATACACTGTTTATCATTATGGCCGTACAGTTCAATTTTTGTTTGGTCAGACCATCAGACACGTCTCCAGAAATTAAGATTTTTGTCCCCAAGTGCAGTTGCAAACTGTAGTCTGGCTTTTTTATGATGGTTTTAAAATAACCTTTCAGCTCATGGTGGTACAGGACTGGTTTACTGTAGATAATGACACTGTCTTACCAGTTTCAGCAGCATCTTCACAAGGTCTTTTGCTGTTATCCTGGGGTTGATTTGCACATTTCACGCCAAAGAACTTTCCACTCTGGGCCTCAGAGTCTGTCACCTTTCTTAGTGGTATGATGGTTGTACATTCCCATGTTTTTTATACTTGCGTATTATTGTCTGAATGGATGAACGTGGGACCTTCAGGCATCTGGAAATTGCACCTAAGAATGAGCCACACTTATGGAGGTCCACAATTCTTTTCCTGATGTCTTGGTTGATTTCTCTTGATTTTCCCCGATTGTCAAAGAAAGAGGCTCTGTGTTTGAGGTGTGCCTTTATATGCATCCACAGGTGTGCCACCAATTAACTCAAATGGAATCAATTAACCTATAAGGGGCTTCTTAAGCTCAGAATGGAAAGTTTTCTTTTAGTTCAAAGACACACTAAACTTAGTGTGTGTTAACTTCTGACTTTGATGAAAGTGATCTAAAAAAATTAAAAGTTTACTCTAATTTAATGTTTGACTGTTTTTTTTTTACGTCTATGTAAATATCTATCTATCTATCTATCTATCTATCTATCTATCTATCTATCTATCTATCTATCTATCTATCTATCTATCTTATAGTTCGTTCAGGATTAAGTACAAGAAAATTAATTAGCATCCAGTTTATAATGTCCTTTACACATTTCTCAACTTTTGCTCAACTATTGATTGTCACTGAACGGTGAGCAAGCATCACAGGAAAATCTTTAGTCGCTTTTACTGTGATCTTAAGTTTGCATACAGATTCTGACTGCAGTGCATCGGTCGGACACCCCTTGTCTCTGCAGTTTGGCTAGTGTTGCCGTTTCTGATCTTAGACGACAAAATCATTGTTTGGAAACAGTCTGCAGTGTCAACAGTCTGGACTTCGTGATGCTCCCTGAGCTGTGTTCATAATTTGTTCTCACTTGCACCGCTCTGTGTTTTCATTGTGATAGCTTTAGTTTTAAATGGTGCGTTTTCTGAATACAAGCTGGATCTCACTACATAAATATGGCTACATTGTGTATGTTCAGTGTATGTAGGAGTGTGACTGCTGTTTCTTTTGAATATTTTTGGTCTTTGATTTTGTTAAGGAAGTTTAGGGGAGATAATCATTTTCTCTAAAAAGTCATGTAGTGTCTAAAACAGTAGTTTGTATTTGTGGTTGTGCCTTGGCCCACCCTGAAGTTGGATCCATCTGATTGTAACACTCGGCTATTAAAACAAACCTAGTTACAATGCTACGGGGTCGCGAATCTAAATAGGGGTTAATAATACTTACTGTATGAGCTTTGCGGAATGAGTAAAGACGTGACACCCTAACAATTCAAAAACAATCCAAAGTGTATTAAGTGAAAAAACAAACAAACCAGGTGCACCAAAGAAATCAATATACAGTGGAACCTCGGATTGCGAATAACGTGGTTTACGAGTGTTCCGCAAACCGAGCAAAGATTTTTAATATTTTTTTATTCAGAAACCGAGCAAGTATTAGTTTACGAGCGTCGAGATGTTCAGTTCGGGAGCATGAGAAAACGGAACGGGAGGGGTATTGTATGTGTCCAGAAAGATTAATCCTCCAGAAAAAGTAATCTTTTGGCTGCGGCAACAATCTCACTCTTTTTGAAACAGCACTGTATATCCTCATCTCTCCTCCCCGAAGCCTTTGCCGGTTCTGCTTTTAAGCCGGCTCACGTGATTTGACACGTCATCGGGTACTCTCGCACAGTGGCCTCGTATTCTCGCGAGAGCTTAAACCCCAGACCCAAACGCTGCCATGGAACACTTAAAACCATATCGGGTTCATTTCCGCATAGGTGAGATAGGGGTATAACAGCAGGAATAACAGACGGGGCGGGTTATCGGGGATGGGGCTTGTAGGGCGACTTTCTCACACACACACACACACACAGACTAATGGATTAGGAATGACTGCTGTCTGGCTCACGGATTACATAAATTGTCTGAATAACAGAACAGCATTTTTTTAAAAGTAACTAAAAAATACTAAAAAAGTATTTGAATGGTGGACCTAACACATTAGATTACTCGTTACATCAAAAAAGTAATCTACTTTCATTGTGAGCTCTCAGGGCAAAATTTACTCATTTAAATTAGGCATGTCACTACAGTCTGAAATTCTAAGGCTCAAGCTATTACACCTTACACAAATAACAATGACCTTATTATCTTACCATGCCTTCTACAATTATGCATTTTTAAAAGATTCTTTTAAATTATTTAACATTTTGTTAATTATATTACCATTTACATTTTTCAAATCTCAAATGCATGTGAAAATCACATGAAAATAACATTATGTGGTACCTGGATTTAAACAAGCACTTACTGAAGAACCATTATTCATGTAATTACTGCAGTCATTAATGCGTTCCAGCAGCTACAGCGCTATTAACCCAATTTTGTACAAGCTATACAAATAAAATTTAATTGAACTGATGCAATGAGGAGCTTCTCCTTTCTAACACAGCCATTTGGGAAGATGTGTCTCTTCGCCGTGGAAAAGATGTTACTGTGTTTTACAAAAGTCAAATTAAATTGTGTAAAAAGTCATGCGGTAAAAAAAAAAAAAAAAATGTCCCATAGAAATCTGAGCTATGATTAATAGTTTAAGTAAGAGCTTTCAATATAATTTTTTTTTTTTTACTCTGAACATGAGTGTACATACTATAAATATTGTGCAGTAAACAACTATATTCAGCATCTTTTCCATTTTGAATCAGGAACATTATATAATGATGATGTAATAAAATTTCAGAGAGGTGAGTACTGATGAGCAGGTAGGTTATTTTACAACATTTACATCCCAGCTGCTCATTTGTTAGTGATGTAATATTCTTATTTTATTTAAAAGGGAAATGCATTACGTAGCAAAACCAAATGAGCTTGTCCTCAGAACAATCCATTCATTAATTTGACTGAGAATTACATTATTTTAAATTTGGGTTAAGTCTAGGAGTAGTATTTTCTGTGTGTCTGTGTGTCTGGGTATGTAGGTGCAGAACTGTTTCCCTTATTTTCAGAATCTCTCAGTTTTTCTGAAAAGTTGGCAGATCTGGTTTACCATTACCATACAGCCGAGAGGAAAAGCTCTCGTGTCATCTATGATGCATGCTTATACAGTATACGTTTACATGACATTCCTTCAAAGTTCTGTTCCTACCAACACAATACTCCCATACATGTCTTCTGTTTCTAACAAGATACAATGCTTTAATACATAGGTTTACTCATTCCCACAAGACACAGTGCTCTCATACATGTTCATCTTCTGGCTAAAGGAAACATCACCCACTTAATTGGACAGTTTGTCCATGCACTCCCATCCTACAGCGGGATGCATCTGCTCTGTAGAGTCATACTGAGGCCTTGGTGGCCCAGCACATAGTTGTCAGACTTCAGTCTCTTTATTGGGTACTGTGATACATTTTGCACTATATTGTTCCCTACATATATAATATAGCAGATTAAATATGATCTGTTTAGGTACACAATTCATGATTAATATGTTGTGGTTAAATCACTACACCGTCAGCGTCTCTACCTCTTCAGACGCTTGAGAGACTTCAGACTGCCCTTCAAGGTGCTCAGGATTCCTGCACCATAGAGAGCATCCTGAAGGTACGCATCACGACCTGGTTCGGGAACAGCACCATGCAGGACAGACGAGCCCTACAGAGGGTTTGTGCAATCAGTTGAGAGCATCATCAGCACCGAGCTCCCTGACCTGCACTCAATCTACTGCAAGAAGTCCTGGACTGAGGCCAGGGAGACCGTGATGGACCCCAGCTGCCCTAATTATGGACTTTTTTTCTCTGTTGCGGTCAGGAAAGCGCTTCTGCCCACTGAAGGCAAATACAGAGAGACTGAGGAGCTTCTTCCTGCAGACGATACGGTCTCTCAATTACAACACCAAACAGGACTAAGCCATTTTTGCACATTACACATTTATGGACATTTGTGGACATTATAGCTGCGTATGGACATTTCACATCTGCACGTTCATGCACATTTGCACATATTTCTATTTAATATTTGCTCATTGCACATTCATGGGCATAGTCAACATTCTTGCATATTTGCACACTTCCTGGACATTTCTATGTAAATTTTATTTCATTTCCACACTAAAGTTTTCTATATTTTCTATGTTTGTACAGAATTTTTTTTTTCCATATTTGTACAGCTAAGTTTTTCTTATATTTTATATTTTGTTCTTGTTATAACTATTATTCCATAGCTCAAGTTTTTGTAAATTTTATTTCTTATTTTATTCCATAATTATTTCCTATTGATAATCTTTTTTTAAGGTTATGGGCAGTCCTATAAGCATTTCACTGCATGTACTGCGTATGACTGGTTATGTGACAAATAAAATTTTAATTTGATTTAAAAGCAGCTTTTCCAAAGTCTGAAGAGCAAAGACGTGCCACTCAAGGGAATAATACACTGAACAAAGCCACCTCGAGAACAGGTTTAGAACAATAAGGCACATCTAGGTATCCATACTCCTAACCTCAACATACAACTTCAAATTGTGAAATTCTAATTATTTTTTGTCACATACACAACCATACACAGTATAATATGCAGTGAAATGCTTATATGACTGACTGACCTAGATTTAGAAAGACATCAATAAAAATGTAAATATTGCACTAGAGAATACAATTAAACTAAAGATAGAATTTGGAGGAAGGTAATGAAAATGTAAGTTTGGAATTAAGTTAAAAAAATATTAAATAGAATTAAATATAAATAAATGAATTAAAAAGGAACAGAATTTACAAAATTAATGGAGAAACGTTTATCTTCTAATCTTCACAATCTTCTTGGCCTTGATCCAGCACCGCTTGCTGTGGATTGAGTGCAGGTCAGGAAGCTCGGCACGGATGATGCGCTCAGCTGTTCCCAAACTAGGTTGAACGCTCTCCATGGTGCAGAAGTTGCTAAGCATCTTAGAGGGCAGTCGAAAGTCTCTCAAGCGCCAGAGGTGATAGAGACACTGCCGTGCCTTTTTCATTACGGTGTTGATGTGACAGGGCCATGATAAAAACCATCCCGCTTGATGTGAATACAGCGGTACCGGAAACTGTCCATTCTCTCCACTGGGCTCTCGTTGATGATAGGGTCTAGTAGTTCATCTCTTGCTAGTAAAGTCCACGATCAACTCGTTTGTCCTGCTGACGTTCAGGAGGAGGTTCCTTCCGCACTTGTTCTCCGGATTTCTAATCTCCTGTGTGTGGAGGGAATTCTATTATTAAATACTGAACCATAATCAACAAAGAGCATGTAAAATAATTCCCCTTCCCAGTATCCAGGTGACATAGGGTTGTATGGTTGTAGGTGTAAGATGGCATCAATTAATGATTAATTTGAAAGGTATGAAAACGGTCACAGATAAGTCGATCAGACGACTGAATATTTAGAGTCACCATTCCGTTCTACCTTAGATAATGTAGCTCCAGTTAAAAGGAAAATGATTAGCGATAAGAAACTAATGATCACACGCACAGTTTAAAAACAGACCGCGTGGAAATTAGAACGTAAATGGCATCAATCTAAATTGTTAGTATTTCAAATAGCATGGAAGAAAAGTGTAAACTCTTTTTTAGTGGTTTTAGACCAATGTATCTCTCCACTTTTATAGAAAAAATAAAATTAAAATATTAAAATTAACATTATTAAGTTAATATTATAAAAATAATAATTATTAAATTTTAATGTAAGTGTAATTTAAATTAATTTCCTGTTTATCTGGAAAAACTGTTTATCTGTTTGTCTCTCGCTCCGACATCGGCCTCCCGGTTTTATTCCATCATATCCGGTGAGACCGATTCATCTCTCTCACACACTCTCACAGTAACCTGGACTTTGGACATTCAACACACTCACACCCACACAGCTTTCAATTGTACATATTGTGTATATATTATTTTCTTGGTTGGTTTCTTTTTTGTTGAGTTTTTTGTATAATATAGTTTTTTGTACACTTTTTGGTTTTGGTTAATTGGTCGTTGTCTTGTTTTTCATGTTCACGGGTTTAAAGACTTCGACAAGAAGGTAAAGATCTCTCTTTTTGTGTATCTTCAGTTAAGATTATTTTACTAGGATTATTAACTAGGAAGACCACACAGAGAAACCTGCACACCAGCACCATGCAGTGAGGAGCTTTATGCATTTTTACTTTTTTATACATTTTATTTATACATTTTATAATACATTTTCATTTTTACTTTTTTATACATTTTACTTTTTTATACATTTTATACAGCTTTATACATTTTTACTTCCCTTCAAGAGACTGAACTAATTTCACTACTCGTTTAAGCAACATCATCAACTTGTGTAGTAGATCCAGTACCTACACACTTTCTCAAACAAATAATACCAAAAATAATGGAACCCCAGTTAAAAAAAATAGTCAGCTCTCCATGCATATGGCTATATTCCTAAATCTAATTAAGAGACTTTACCTTGACCCTTGTCAGCTGTCATTACAGCACAGAGACAGCGCTGGTTAAAGTGTTAAATGACTTCCTACTGAACACTGATCAGGGTTGTGTCTCTTTGCTTGTGTTATCTGACCTTAGTTCAGCTTTTAACGCCATAGTATTCTCTTTCATAGATTAGAAAATGTTGTAGGAGTTAAGGCAATGGCCCTCTCCTGGCTTTAAACTAAACACAATGGCACACAATAACTCTGGCTGTGTACAACAGACCTTGGTGTGATTATAGATTCTAGTCTTTCATTTGAAGCTCTTGTAGATAATATCACCAGGATAGTTTTCTTTCACCTTAGAAATATTGTCACTAAACGATGCAGAAAAACTAGTTCATGCTTTTATCACCTCTAGGTTGGACTATTGTAACGCCTTACTGTCTGGTTGTTCAACTAGGTGTATAAACAAGCTTCAGTTAGTACAGAATGCAGCAGCGAGAGTCCTCACTAGAACCAGGAGATACGAGCACATCACCCCTGTCTTATCTACACTGCATTGGCTCCCTGTGAAATTTCGCATCGAT
>QMIH01000807.1:236857-249506 GCA_003987875.1 Clarias batrachus | reverse complement strand
AATAATTTGAGGTAAAACTTACTACATACAGTAAAGAAGGAAAACAAAACATTACTAGCTGGCTAGTTAAAGATAGTTTAGAGAGAATTCTCACTAGCTTAGCTGAGTATCTAATTAGCTTTATAAGCTAATAAGATACTAATAAGAATGTTCTCTTCAGACCCTTTCTGTAATGGCCAAATAGGCWGTGCGTGAATATTACATGGTGTACGGTAGAACTGTTTCCTAAAAGGCACAATGTCGCCATCTACAGGCATGAAATGTCGGTTCTAATTTTTGTTTTAAAAATTAAAGATTTCTGGTACACAGTTGATTTAAATTGTAATTTGTAAATAACTCTTTACACGTGGAGAATTTTAACACAAAAATTGGCTTAAAACGTAGTGTCAACTAGTGACAGGAAGTTTGAATCATTTTAGTGTCTCGGTTCTTTGAATAAAAATGAACGAATCTTTTTTGAGTCACTTAGTTCATTTCGTTCTTTGGACCAGAAATAAAATAAAATGTTACATTTTCAATAAACTGACCCCCATACACAAATTTTGGCTATAGTTCCAGTAATGAAAATATTACAATGTAGCTAAGGACATATTTTTATAAACAGAATGAACAGCTCACCATCATATCTTCTAGTCCAAGTCGTCCGTTCTTTTGAATCTATGCACTTCATAGGGGAGTCACGTGACAAAATAACGAACGACTCGGAAGATTCGTTCAGAACCGTTCAATTCTACTTCCTGTACATAACCTGCGGAGGTTTTGCGATGATTTGCGCATGCGTGCCCAACAGAAACGCCCCATCACTAGTATCAACGGTGGCGCCATAACGCTTTTAATAGCCGTGCAGCATGGAATATAAGCGCACTGGGGATTTCCCCCACATTTTGACGTGTCACAGCCTTATTTCAAAATGGATTACATTCATTATTTTCTTCAAAATTCTCCAAACGATACCCCATAATGACAACGCGAATGAAGTTTGTTCGACATCATAGCAAATATTTAATCATGTACATAAGTATTCATAGCCTTTGCCATGACACTCAAAATGCATCCTGCTCAGGTGCATCCTCTTTCCACTGATCATCCTTGAAATGTTTCTACAACTAGAATGGAGTCCACCAATGGTAAATTCAGTTGATTGGACTGACCCGTCTACAACGTCCCATAGTTACCAGTACAAATCAGAGCACAAGCCAAGCCGTGAAGTCCAAGGAATTGTGTGTAGACCACTCAGACAGGACCGTATCAAGGCAGACAGAAAAATGTCTGCAGCATTCATGGTCCAGATGAGCACAGTGGCCTCCATCATCTATAATGAACCACTAAGACTCTTCCTAGTGCAAGCCGCGTGTTAGCATTCGGATCTCTACAGTTATTCGAAGTCTAAAAAAAAAAAATCAATTTCAAATGTAAATTTTCAGTAACTACATTAAACATGAGGGGGCACCGTGGCCTTCCATCTCCAGGGTTGAAGTTTTGATTTCTGCCTATTTGCATGTTCTCCCCATGCTTGGTGTATTTCCTCCAGGTATTCCAGTCTCCTCCCAAATTGAATGAGAGTRAGAGCATGCGCATGCTCTATGATAGATCAACATCCAGGGGGTCTTTTCGGATAGGCTCCAGGCCTTCCACGACCCTGCATATGGGATGAAACAACGTTGATGTGCAAGTTAAAGCATGACCTTTGCGAATTCCCCAAATGTGGGAATCTTGACAGCGTCCACACTCTCCCCTGATGCTCAATCTTTGTAGCTCTTTGTTTGCACATTTGCATGTACAATTTGTTGCCTTTTGTCTACTGTTGTCTCTCTTTTGTAGAGAAATAGATTTAGGTTAACTTAAAAATATAAAATGTAAATCTGTCATATCTGAGCTAGTCAGCTAATTAGATCTCCTAGTTAGCTAGCTTGTTTCAGTAAAGTGTGTTAATTTATGTTGTTGCATGTACAGCAGCACCTTGTTCCTGGGTGAACGTTGTTTTGTTTCACTGTGTATTGGTATAAGCCTACTTGACGTTTTTGTGCAGGTGTTACTTTGTGGTGGTGCAGCAGCGGTACATGATTTAAAACAGGGGTCCTAAATTAAAATATACGAATGTCTGGTCAATAAAATTTTATTCAAGCTGAGGTCTGAGTTTTAGGTTTGTGATAGGATTCAGATTTCTCTAAATGCACCAATTGTAAAATTTCTACAGCATTTCAAGAACTGCATTAAACATGTGGACAATTTGAACTTTGATGATCTTGTGCATCATCTTATATTTGTATGGAATACAAACAAAACGCTTGAATCAAGCTTTAATGAATCTTCATGTGAAATTACTCTGGTTGCKGTCATACTGCACTCTCAGTTCAGGTATTTAACATGCCTTCACCCAGATTGCTGCAGATATCTTTTCCACAACAACCCAAACTTTCTCATGGTAGCCCTTTACCGTACTGCTTCTTATTAGCACCACCGTTTTGGAACATATGAAAAACATACACTGATCCATCCGTTCATCTTTGAAGGCTGTCTGCCAATTAGGGACTCCCGAACTAAAATATTCAAAGAGAAACTTAATGTTTATATTAAATATCATCCACTATTTATGGAAGGAGTCTCCAGTGTAATCAGAGTAACTATCCCGCCACATGAAAGTCTTAATGACAGGAATTTTGCAMTGTTTAAAGGTTTGAATCTCACCCTTAGTTTGCATGCATCTCCTCTTGGTCATCTGGTTTCCCCAGCAGTCCAAAGACACAAGATCTCCCTCTTAAAACAAGGGTGTGAATTCATTAATCGTTGCAGCCAACCAAAATGTGTGCCGAAAGCTCGAATGGAACATTTGTTCATGGACAAATTTATTTATCTTGATGGTGGAGCAGGGACTTGTACTGAAATGGACATGACAAAAAGGTTTTAAAAAATGACAAGCAATTCGCAGCACAAAAGCCATTTATTTGTTCCCAAGTTACCAGGAGATGAAAACATGAGGCTGGACAAGTGGCTTTGAAGCCTGATTTTCTTTGTGTCAACATGCAATCTTTAAAAATTGAGCACACAACACAAAACAGGTTTCATTTAGGGGTCAGCAGCAGCAAAGAGTTTCTTTTAATCTCCATCATAAAATTGTCAGGGTCACTGTGGCAGGAACAAGTCTGTAATACAAATGGGATTTAAAAAAAAGAAAAAAAAAGGTTAATTTAGAATCTGTTTAAATCATGTTTTTGCAACCCACAAGAACACTCACCATGGAGATGTCTTGAGAGTCGAGTCTTTTTCTCTAAATATGTGATGTTAAAAGCAGCGGCCCTAGAACAGCACTTTGAGTTGGTCCTTGGGATTCTAAGACTAAGTTATAATAAACCAAAAAAAAAAAAAAAAGATTACATAAACAGAATAGTAGACCAAATTATTACATTTAATTGAATTATATATAAATATATCTTGCCTAATGTTGAATCAGTAATCTGCTGACTGCAATCATAATCACAGCAACGGCATAGATCATTTTGGAAAGGGTCATCTAAAAGCTCCCACCTGTCAATAAAATTCTGAAACTGCAGCAAGGATTGCATGGAAAAGTAGATTATGAACATACAAAATAAAAATCAGGCACATTTACTTTCCAGTGGATTTGTTGTAATTGCAAGCTTTGTTTTCTTCATTTAGATCGTCTGGGTCCCAGGCCACTAGTTTGCAGTGGATGTAGACCTGGGTGGAAATGCAAAAAAGAGCTGAATTAGTAGCAGTATAATACTCAAAAGCATCAGTTAAAAGCACTTTAGTGTTATGAGTCACGTTAACTGAAGGTATTCGGTCTTGCATTGTTAACAGCATATTCAGGGTCATGATGGATCTGAAGCTTTTGCCAGGACTGCTAAGCATGAAGGACTACACCTACACCCTGGAAGGTATACTAATCCATAGCAGGGTACCATGTATGCACACAATCAAATCTAGTTAGCCAATCCACATCATGGCATGAAAGGAAAGAGAAAAGCAAAGAACACCAAGGTAAAAAGTCACACAAATGAAAGGACTGATTTTAGACAGCATCAGATATAGCCAAGTAACCTGGAGCTACTCACTGCTAATCCACCTTGTCTATATCCACACAAACCATGAAGGTATAAAACTGATTGCCATTTACAGAATACCGGGTGCACTGATGAGACTCAGTAAAGCATTTGAATGGTCCAAAAGTTATAAGGAAGACTGCATGTCTAGCCAAGGCAGGTCACAACTCACAGCAGTCGTTCCCATGAACATTTAGCCTGATTCTTGAAAACACTATGGATAACTTGTCACCAACTTGCAGAAGAGACGCATCTGTCTGGGAACTGCACACACAATCATTCCATTTTTGAACACCCCTTGCATGTTACAGGTGTGTACACTTGCAAGTTACATTAAAGGAGTTCCTGGGAGGCCAACATTTCAGATGTGAAGCAGGCAGTCTGATCAATGTCTCCGGCATACTGAAAACTTTCTACAGTACGTTGATGGTATCCAAGAATTAGTGAGACACTGGGATAAATGCATTAGTGTAGCAGGGGATTATATAGATATATAAAGGGCGTTTTTACTTCCACAATTAAAAGTCCCAGATTGACTTGAACATCTGTCGTATTTCCAAAAACACTTTTGAGCGTATTTACTTCTTTTTCTGTCATAAATCTGAAAGTTTGGAGCTGAAGCACAAGTGTTGACGACTGATTTCTTGGCAAGAATCTGGAAGACCCCGTCTTCGCATCCACAAGACATCTATGGGGGAAGAAAAAAAACGAACAGTTCGTGAAAGCAAGTTGTGACTCGTTTGACTTTACGAACATTAAATCCACATACCCTTTGTTAGTAATTATAGGATATGTCCATGACTGTGGTTCAAGTGCTAGGCTGTTTGATGCAACACACTCTTCCAGAAACAGCATCAAGGGCTGATGAGCCTGCTGCACTACTGACGCCCAAATGTTTATAAAGGACCCAAGGGCAAAGGAGTTGGATAATGCTGGGCCACTTAAATCACCTAGGAGAATTGAAGGAACAGGTACGGTTATTACAGAGAGACTTGTTCAGTCACTGATACGGTCATGACGTACTTACCGTTTAAAAGACCCATATGGAAAGTCAACTCTCCTTCACCTTGTAGAACACCMAAAGCAGGCCTTACAACTGGAAAAGGCCTAAATAGTTGAACACAAGACTCAGCAGAGCGACTAGAGGCACAACTGACTTGAGGAAGTGTAAACCAAGGTTATGGCGTAAGCATTATTAATGCATTACGTATCTTTTGGCTTATTTGTACAAGTCAGTTTTAAGCATACCTTTCAGAAACACATTTAATATGGTAGACAAGCCGTGCAGACTCCGACTTCGTCAACGGCCTAAAAGTCAGTTCATTTTCATAGATCAGCTCTTCAGGTGTTTCCTGATGGACCAGAGAATCACTCTATTGGAGAATCATGTCTTAGGAATCAAAAATATTTGAAATCTCATTCTTTCAAATGTACCTTTTTTCTGAAATGGCAGTTGGAGAAATGATAGTGGAAAACTGCTTCTCCTCCTCCATCGGCTGTAGGTGTGAACTTGGAAGGAAAGCAGTCACCCAGTAGGAGTTTGAAAGGTGTTTCAGTCAGGCTTTCAGTAACCCTCCATGTGACTACAAGCGAATGAGGGCTGCATTTCACCTGAATAGCTTCAGATAAGCAGCAGCACAAAAAGAGAACACCATGGGAATTAGCAATGTCAAACTGAGCAACAGAAAATAATCAATTAGTATTAAAGGGAACAAAGTGYAAATTTCATTGTTTAAAGCTTGTTAATACCTTCTTGGGAGAACACCACTTCTGCAGTTATTAAAGCAAAATACAGCCAAATGAAACACATCATTGCTATGAAGAGCYGGTTAGTTAGCAAGCTTAGCCTCCCTTGTAACACATGCTAAACTTAGCCTCACTCAAAACAGCCATATTTATGATGTTCCCCAATCAGCTTTCTCAAACAATTAACCTTTTTTTTTTTTTTTTTTTAAGAGGGATGGGCCTCAAGGTTTTAGGAAAACACTCCCAGGAAATAGCAGCATGCTTATACAGTCAATTTAATGCTGTGTTTTTAGCATAAACGCTAGCATAAATTATAGCCTGATTTCTGTTGCACTGTAGAGTATTGGTCATTCTCACTAACTTGCCTGTGTGTGTGTGGCCTTTATCTTCACTATGTCAATAATAACTTGTTAAAAAAAAAACAAAAAAAAACTTCCTAACATTATTACCAAGCACAATCACACTCTGAGGTCTTACACTTCATGAGCTTTGTCTATAAAATAGGAATAATAGGAAATGGCTTATCCTGTGTTAAAGGTAGTAGGTAGCAAGGTGRCTTAGTGGCTAGCACTGTTGCCTTGCACCTTCAGGGTCCAGGTTCAATTCCCACCTCAGGTCTGTGTGCATGGAGTTTGCATGTTCTCCCCCGTGCTTGGTGCGGTTCCTCTGGGTACTCCGGTTTCCTCCCACAATACAAAGACATGCAGATTAGGCTATCTAGTGTTCCCAAATTGCCCGTAGTATGTGAATGTTGACCGGAAGTCCTACCACGGTTATAAAATTGGAATAAATACGATGCTCACCACTGGCCTCCATGATCCCTAGTTGGATTACAGAGGCTCCTAGAAAAAGATCTAATCTAGAAATGTTATATAAAGCAATTGTACGTGTCCACTTTAATASAGCATTATTTAAATTTATAAATTGCCTTTGTTGATTAAAAATGACATTTTCATTGCGTTACTGTTTTAAGAATTGATACGCTAATCTAGCCTGTGTTAGATTACTATGCACACTTCATCGTTTTGACCACCAGGTGTCAGTGTTTACTGTGCCCATGTAAAATTATGATTAAAATTATAATTAGCAATGATAATACCCAGTAGCCGAATGTCAGGTTAACGGTGCCTCGACCATCCACAGTTGTGACTGAGATTATGCTAGTCACATGTCTGCAAAMGTATATTMACTATCCAGTCACATGTAACACTAGCTAAACCTGCAGGGTTGAGGGTTTGAGACTTGCCTCATATCTGTGTGCATGGAGATTGCATGTTCTCCACATGCTTGGTGGGTTTCCTCAGTGTACTCTGGTTTCCTCCAACAAAAAATAGTTTCTATAAAATTAGTTTAAATTGATTGTTTTTAACAAACTACATCTTAGCAAATGAATGGCCAAGCCCATCTATAAATTCAAAAAATAAGAATAAACCAAACACAAGATTATTAAGCTTATTTCTAGTCAAATGTTACTAAAATATGCAAGCGAAAAAACGTCTTGTGCTAATGGMAGATCATTTTGTTTTTGTTTKATCTTATTTAATAAATTATAGATAGGTTGACTAGTTTCGAGTATATTTCACTTGATGTCACTTTTTTGCAGTGTGTAGTCCATACACCTTGAAGTTYAGCATGTTGAGATGGATTCTGTTCACCACAGCTGTACATCTTTAMACCATCCTGTATACATTCTAGAGACTGTTGTGTGGACCGTGCCTCGGAGAAAGTCACAGATATATTTCTTCTTCATTCTGATGCTGGATATAAAGCTCTTTTGTCTATCTATCTGCATGATTTTATCCATTGTGCTGCTTTATGGAAGTACAGTATAACAGTGCCAAARTACAGTAGCATGTTGTTCATGTGAACTGAGCAAAAACATGTTGCAATAAAAATGTTTAATGCATTGCAATTTGATTTGAATATGGAAAAAAAATTTTTTACGGCATTTATAATACTTAAATTTTCAGACACTTCGATTTATTGTGGTTGTGTATCAAAATGCAATTTAAGCATTTAAACTCAAAATACTGACCTTGCTAAATTGCTGTTTGAAAATATATTCATTTAAGAATGCGTTCAACGTTATTTTTCAACACCCTAAATTCAGGCTTTTATAAAACCAGAGTATGGGTTCAGGTAGTCTGTGTTTGCACTGGAGTGTTATTTTTTAAAAATGTTTTTTCAGACTACAGTTCATGTATATTTGAGGTCTTGCCATGTGCAGTATCCTAATGAAAATCCCTCAAAATACAAATGAGTTGATTATAAGATGTGCTAAGAAAACCCAAAATAAAATGATACCAGAAAAACAGAGGAAACAGCTTTTTATTTTAAAATGAAAAACAAACAAATGCAGTATGYATGGAGCGTTCTCCCAGACGTTCAGGTCACCAGAATAGTAGCACATAAGTCAGTCTGGTGTGGAGACGGTGTAAAATGAAATGGATTCAGTCATGATGAAAAACACAATTCTGGATGCTCTTGTCCAAACGTGAGAGGTGCAAAAGCTTTATTTGTGGATGGCTGTAACTAGAAACAAATGGTGTAGACATCCAAAGACCCATTTCTTCTTCGATCAGGTTTAATGGTATGTATAAAGGCCCAGTCAAAAGTCTGGACACACCTGCTCATTGATTATTTACTATTGTCAAGATTTTAGAACAACACTRAATAATCATCAATCAAGTATGCAACAACACATGGAATTAAGTAGTAAACAATGTTTAAAAAAAATAAAAATAAATAAAATCCAGTCATGTTCTTCACAATAACCCCCAAGCAAATGAACACTTGGAGTGTCTATTTAACATCACACACTGTGTACACATGAACTCTTAGTGTTAAATCAACACTGGGGATTTTACACCGCTGCACTGTTTACCTTGATTTCAGCTTTGCACACTATGGGATCTCCCTCAAGATGGTTGAAAAATCATTCCGGCTTGACTCAAGGCCATCTTAAAAAAAAAAAAAATCCATCCGTACGTTATGAGTATCACTTATTCTGAATAAGGAGCCTGCAGCCTATCCCAAGGCATTCTGGACAAGGGGACATCCTAAACTGGGAGCGAACCCATGGTAGGACACCAGCATACATGCTCGCGGACCCAATCACACACCATGGGAAATTTGGAAACGCCAATTAAATGTATTCGGAGGAAACCAGAGTTCCCTGAGGAAACCCACCAAGCTTGGAGGAGAACATGCAACTTCCACAGACAGAAGAGAAGTCGGTTTCGAAACCTCCGACCCTGAAAATGCCAGGCGAGATTGCTAAGCTCACTAAGGCACTGTGCCAACTCACCACTTTGAAGAATAATAAAAACAAATAAATAAAAACAATTAAATAAAAATAATAATCTGACTTGATTACTCTCCTTTCCTTACTACATAATTCCATGTGTTAGATCATAGTTTTAAGATTCAGGATTGCTCWTCAAAATATTTTATGAGTGGGTGTGTCCAAACTGGTGAGGTCACAAGGGTTTCCGTAGAGCCCGAGACAAATATAGCGATATACAGTAGCTGCTGGTATTGACTCATGTTGAATAAACTATTTTTGCCTTTACATTTCCACTTATGATATTTTCATCTTGGGTTATTAGAGAATCAAAATGTTTATTGGAAAAAACTATACAAGAATTATTAGTTTAACCACAACCGTAAAAGCTGAAGCTAAACACTGGCTTGGATTTCCTTCTAGCCGTTCCTTTTCATTAGAACAACTTTGTTTTTTTCTTCTTTTTTTTAATTTACGCAAGTTTAAAAGTGTCTACTCTCTGTAAATATTTAACCACACATTTGTTGTCTTTAAAAAAAAACAACCAAAAAGAAAAAAAGCATTTTGGGGGCTGCCTGAATAAAATCTGAGTTATATAAACACAATACTGTGCAAAAGTCTTAGGCACTGTATTATCTTTAGTACACATTTTTATACATGTTCATCAAGTCTGTATTATTATGTACAAAACCATTCAGTATTTCCAAACATCCCTGTAAAGAAAGTGGCATTGTGTATTATAGACCAAAAAAAATAAAGATGAGTCTCCTGGGTTTTGCATGAAAATAGAAAGGTGCGAGTGTGAGAAAGTTAGCACGTTCAGTGAAACCTAACARCTGTTTTACTCACAGTACCRTACAAACAAAACAAAACCCATAAGCAAAGACGCTTAAAATCAAAGAAAGCAATGAAATATAATATAAAGATCACCAAAGAGTAATAAAATGCCTCTGAGTGGCGCAGTGGTAAAAGCGCTCGCCCTATCATCCGGAGATCGTGAGTTTGATTACCGGGTGGTGCTGTAACCTCTCGCATCCGGAGGTCTAGAGAGAGCTGATTGGCCGAGCTCTCTCAGAGGGGAGGGATGAGAGGTACTTAGTGCTCCCACATTAATCACGGCTCTACAGCCAATCAGGGGCGTCTGTGAGCTCGCGCAAGTGGAAGGAGCGGATAGCGCTGTCCTCCGAGTGTGTGACTCCGCCCCCAACGGTGCGTGAGCGAGCAGTTAAAAAAAGATGCGGTCGGCTGGGTCACGTGGTTCCGAGGGAAACACGTGATAGTCTTCGGCCCTCCCGGCTGAGTGGTAGTAGTAGCCTTAATGTGAGAGCGCCCCCTAGTGTCGGGGAGGAATGGGACATGACTAAATTAGGGAGAAAATCGTGAAAATTCATATGGTCAATATTTGGTGTGAAAACTCTTTGCTTGTAAATAATGAGTAGTGTTGGATATAGATTTGTGCATTTTTTATTTTTTATTTTTTTTAAGTAAAACAGCTGTAAGGGCAGCTTTGTTTTGTTTTCATCTGAAAAGTGGACGGAAATCATGCTTTCTTTACGTGCATCCACATATTCTTCTGTAATGTTATTTATTTTAAATGTTTGTCTGGAAATATTGAATGGTTTTGTATCAGTGCCTAAGACTTGTACACAGTACTATATTTCATTGCACTCGCCAAGATATACAGTAATAATGTACCAGAGATGTTGATCAGTAACACAGCAGAATTCTTTGTACATCAGTAGCCATGACGAGAAGCCAACTGCAAACCCTTTTAAAAGCTGATACTGTATCAGGCCCAGACAATTCATACACTCAGTTCCAAGCGGGGTTTGGGAAGGAGTCGATCTGTATGGTCTCCTGACAGACCGTGCCCTGATTGGAGTACGATACCCGAACTCGCATCTTCAGGCTCGTCTGTGAACGGACACGAAATATGGTTTACATCCATAATCGAGCAGGCCGATTTCGAGCTACGTTCAACATAAAAACTAATAAAAGATAAATACAAATCAGTCTCACCTTGTTGGTACTGTTGAGTAAAACGGTCTGAGTGACCGTACCACCATTCTGTGCCGGAATCACGTCACCGCTTGGAGCCTTCATCTGAAGCTGGACGCTCTGTCAAAGAAACCCATTGAGACAGATCACGTTTTCTAAAGAGCTTTGCAAAGTCGACATAGTCTGGCACATAGTCTGCACAATCCGAACATTGTCTTCGTTCAAGTGCACACTGGTTCAGTTTGTTCCTCAAGCTTACAAAGGGGCAGCGCTAGCTCAGTGGGTTAATGCTTGAGCCACTTTCTTCACTAAGCTGCCACCGTTGGGTCCTTGAGAAAGGCCCTTAACCATCATCATGGCGGACGCAGCACTCTGACCCCACCTTCTTACCTGGGATAGGTATAAAAAAAAAAAAATAAAATAAAATAAAATAAAATAAAATAATAATAATAATAATAATAATAAGGTTTTCACTATGCTGTAATATACATGTGACAAAATGAAGGCTTATTGTTCTTCTTCTAAAGACATCTTGGCAGACCAGGTTCAGTTGTTGCATGAAATATACTGAGCATTTGTCCACATACTCGTACTGTGGAAGCTTCCAGTGGATTTCCGATACCATTTGAACCGCATGTGGAGTTTTAACCAAAATTAAAACTCCAGTTTATACTCCAGTTTACTCCAGTAGATAGCGTAAAAAAAAAGKAAYCTGTAAATAAAAATAATTTTGCACATTGCTCCAATACATGGAACTTCTCAATCTTTGACTGCATCATGATCCCATGTGCCTATAAAGAAAACCTCAAACAGGATTGGCAAATAGACACTCCCTCCACCAAGCTGCAATGGTTTTGATTATTTTCCACCAAGAATGAGGAAACAACCCTTAACCTATAGTACTTGTACAGAGACTGGATTGTACAAAACCCAAGAATTGTGAAAACCCTGATACTCTGTTACGTTGAACCCCAACCTCTTACAGTGGCTGTAAGTTCTACTGTTGAATCTTATTCACCAAAACCAAGGTGCAAACCGAACACTGCAGGGACTTCTTGAACTACCGCTCCAGGACGTGCTTCTTCCATGGCTTCTAAASATTTGTTGAACAAAACTGCCTTCAACCCTGAGGTGCTGAGGTTTTGAGACCATCTCAAGGTCGTTTTCCATTTCTATGGTCCAAACTTCTCCTGAGTCAGAGCTTTGCTTCCATAACTGCACTTATAACTGCAGCCTATCCATCTGCTCAGATCTCCTAAATGCCTCACCTGTATCTGGCGGGTTGTTCGTGATCATGTGACTATTATGAGACGCACTATTCCTCAGGAGGACAAGAACGGAAAAACAGAATAGATGAAATACGGGAAAGTCCTTTATTACACTACTTTAGATCTTTCCTTCAGATCCACTCTCCAAGGGAGGCCCTCCCGAGTGTGCTAAGCTCCCAGTGGAAAGCCRTGCCAATCCTGCTGGACACCAACCATACAATCTCTTACCAAACTAACTGCGTATGAAAGGCTTAAATTAGGGAATAATGTTCAATTTTTAAAAATCTAAG
>QMIH01000807.1:203980-221033 GCA_003987875.1 Clarias batrachus | reverse complement strand
TTTTTTTTATTTACTTTAAAAATAAATAAACTAACATAAATATAGTACTTGTCCAAGAGTGATTCTTCTTACCCTTACTAGAATATACTCTTAGGAATACTTCACAAATTCCTAAATTACTGGAATTGAGTTACAAAATGTCCAACACATTATTATAACCTATAACGACAGGGGTTGCTTCAGACAGCCAGGTCTAAACTCAGTAATGTTATGTGGCAATAAAATGAGGTCAGCTGACRACCTGAATGTACTGAATGACCAGGTTACCACATCTATRGTCTTTTTTCTTCCATGCTGGAACAGGCATATCCCAGGATTCAAATTGTGAAAGAGTGGTTCTTCATCCCTGCAAGACTTGCTGTTTTGGAGATACTCTCACTCAGACTTYTAGTTCTCACATTTTGCCTCTCAGATCCTTACACTTGACCATTTTAAAGATTTTTTTTAAACATATCTCCTTGATTTTGCTGTTCACCTAATGTTATTTTGCATTACTTTTTTCAATTTAAACAGAATGTTCTGTTTTAATTGAACGTCCCATCATTAAGCACTGACAGCACAGGAATTACCTTGGCTTACTTTTAATTCTGTAACGCAATGACTATTGTTAAAGCGCTATATAAATAAAATGTATAAATAATTGAATAGATATATATACAAAATAATATATTATATATATATAATAATAATAAGATTAAATAAAATGAAGACGGATTACAACCTAAATGTTCTGAATGACCAGGTTATCATATTTATGGAGTTTATTTTTTTCTTCTTCATTGTTTGGAATGATTGAGTGCTCGCACAAACAAAAGTCATATCGATGTGTGTGCATTTGTGCCGTTTCAGCGGACAGACATGCCCACATTACAGTCAGATAATCACTTGTAATTATGAATGTTTGAACCGTCACGACATGTAAATCTGATCTGACCTGAAAATCTGAATTGAGCAATGTGGTTTTTAATGAGAATATAGCCCACGAGTCCCAAACATGCTACAGCAGGACTGTCTCAACCACATGAGACACCTTTGGGTAAACTGAACTGGAACACCTACTGCACCTCAATGTCTAAACCTCCATAATGATCTGGTAGCGGACTTGAAAATGGTTTATTTCTCAAGGCAAAGTATGCTCGAGAAAATCATCTGTAACCTGCATGTGCTTTATGAGCAAGCTTATATTTCAATGGGGAGGAAAAAAGAAAACCATGACATATTTCTTTTTTTTTTCTTTTTTTTTTAATTCATGTCATAAGACAAGGGTCATCAGAAAGAACATAAAACAGTACGAAACTGGGGGTTATGACATAAAAAAAAGAAAAAACAAATGTTGGATGTCCTGCAAAACTAGCACAGAACCAAGATTAGAAAACTTTGCATGGGTGTAGTGATAGTAAACCCGGATATTTAAATATTACCAAAACTGTAACCGAATAGAAAAACGATGTCATGCTCAAAACTGACCAAAGCTATCACCAAGTGCTGCACTGTACGTTTTTTCACTAGAGACCAAATCAACATCACGCGTCTCCCTCTACAAGCCGATAGTGTAAGACCGTCCCGCGGGGTTGTGAATGGCCGAGCAGGTGGGCTCGGTGACGGCCCACTCGTACCACACCTTCTTCCCGTTGTTACACCTCCAGAACTTCACGCTCACGTCATCGCCGCCAGACAGGGGAATGGGTTGCTATGACGGAGAAAGCAGAGCAAATCAGCTTTATCTTTAATTAGTCTATACAAGGGTAAGTAATTAAAAACGAATCACAAGTGCTTACTTTGAGAGGAAAGAGGATTGGGAACCAGGAGAACATTCCTGGCGAGTGGGTCTCTGGCTTAATACCTGAAAAAGAAAACATTTTTAGGTTTATCATCAAAATCAACACCGCAGTATGATGATGAAAATCCATCCCTGTCCTAGGAGCGGTACTCACTAAGCATGACATCTTTATACAGYGTGGTCTCAAAATATCCGGCAAAACCATGAAGCACAGAGTTACAGGACACGTTGAAACGCAGACACTGGTATCTGTTGTTGTTCATATCTGTGAGRAAAATAAAGCAGTCAAAACGTTATCTCTAGATRGACAGCTTATTCCATWGTTTTTTTTCCGTGTAAGGTCCGASCATGCGTAYCAGCACAAGCAGGCCTCTTACCTGTGGTGGGRTGTACGAAGGTAAAGCAGGGTTTGGGGTCAGCAAGCTGGTGRAAGTTGTGGAGTCTTACRACGTACGGCGTCTCGAAATGGCACTCGGGGTCCTTGTCTCGCTCCCGACAGCTTCGCACTTCATTGTAGAGCTTCGACGAGGACAGCGGCGCCAGAAACGAGGTGTAGGAACAGGGGATGCTCACTCCGTCCTCTGGAAAAACAAAGATGAACAGGGGAGAAAAAAAAAAGTGAAACGCAAGACACCCTGAGTATTAACATGCATTGAGTGCTTAAAACGTTTGATGTTGGAATGACACACAGAACATTTCTCCCTGTCCTGCTTGTTTATATATAATATTTTGGGGAGGATTTTCTCCTCTGTGGCTGGAGCCTATCCCAGGAGACACCACAAGGCGGGGCATACCCTGGCCAATCCATCGCAGGGAACAGATACACTACGACCTAATTAGGAATTCCAATTAGCCTAATCTGCATGCCTTTGGACTGAAACCGGAGTACCCGGAGGAAACCCAACAAGCACGAGGAGAACATGCGAACTCCATGCACAAAGAGGCGGGAATCGAACCCGGATCCTGGAGGTGCAAGGCGCAAATAGAACTCATTTACGTTAAATAAAACCTGCCATTTTCATGACTAGAGAGAATTTAAATGTCTGTTTAATATTAAAGAAAAAAATATTTTACAGTATGATAATCTTGAGTAAATACTGGATATTTCATAACTACAAAATAACACATGGCATTAGGTAATTAAGTGACAACAGCAGAAGTCAGTTGTCATACTTTTGACTGGTAGTGTATATTAGGATATCATGATATTCTACGATTTAAAAAAATGCAAGCTGGAGGAAAACATTTATGGGATTTTTTTGGTAAACATTTAATTTACATTAATTGTTCTTTCCTAGAAGGATATTTTTGGTAGTGCCAGTCTTACAGTAGCATTATAAGCTAAAAGAGAACGTCAAAAAGCCGGGCGAAAATAAATAAATAAAATTGTATAAAAATTATATGTATAAAAMATATGTACAAATACCTTTGAGAAAGTGCTGTGCTCCATCAAGGCACTCCGGGGAAAGCTCGTTGTCACCAAAGGAACCTAAAAGCTCACTGACAATGATGTCGGCTTTCTCAGGAGCCGTCCACTCCCGCATGTCACACGATACGACYGTCACCTGATCTCCCCATTCTTCAAACTTCCAGTTCTCCAGCCTGTCGAGTTCATGAATAAAAAGTTACTGTGCTTTCCAATCAAGCTTCCCCCCCCCCATACGCCTCGAAATACAACAAGAAATATATGAAGTATCCATACGTGATGACGGCATTGGGGTTCTTTTCAACAGCATACACCCGCAGCTTTCTGTCTGCCTGCTTTGCGGCACGTAGAGAGGCGTTCACCAGAGGGCCGCGTCCGGCACCCAGCACCATCAGCACCCTGGGCAAGGCAGAGTAACAGCATATTCGCGCTTAGTCAACTGTTCATCATCTGAAATAATTCATCTTATCATCTCGTATAAGAAATTCATCCCAAAGGCCTTTCTTCAAACTTACATGAAGCTAAAAGCAATCTTTTTACTTGATCACCTCTTTCCTTTGAAATCAGATTGTGAATTTCAAGAGTTTACTCATTGAAAAAAAGCTGAATTTGGCGTAAAAACATCTGATCATACATGGATCAGTAGGTCAATGAACTACATTGTGTATTAGGCACTCATGAGTTCATCTCCGTTTGTGAGTAATGGCGCTTACCGTGGTTCACTAGAGTCCCAAAGCCCTAAAAGTAGTTTTGTATCATGTCAATTACTTGTTTCTCATCGGCTTCATCAGATTGTATTGCTTTTTTGAGGTCTTTTACGTTGCTTAATGTTGTCAGACAAGTTCTATTTGAGTGATTTCTTGATTCAACAGATCATCCAAGTAGGTTTGGGCAGCTTTTTTCAATTGATAAATGAAATCCTAATTGCCAAAAAAATAGAAACTTTTTTTTTTTTTTAAATCAGGGAGGGGCAAATACTTTTTCTTTTTCACGGCACTGTAGAAGCCTACAGCACGCACGCAGCCCATTTGTATTTTTTTTTCTCCCGTATTGGAAATGTACAGCTTTGAGTTTTGTTAAGCTCCTAAACAAATATCTGGTGAGATAAATAACCTGACATTTAATACTCACTGTACGTTGGTTTCTTTTTGCTCCTCAGGAACTCTGTCTAGCAGACATTTATACACCGCCTGAAGAAGAGGATTAATTTAACAAATTAGTGACACAAGATTTACAAATGAAACCATTTAAGCACCGTGTTCTCTGCTCACCTGCTGGTATTGCGAATACTTGATGGGATCCTTTTCGAAAACCTCATACGTCTGCGACTCCAGATTGTCCATCAGAGGCTAAAGAGGGCACATTTGTTAGACGTCCACATGGCACACACCAGGCTCTGAAGCCTCCTCCTTTATGTTTATCTACACACCTGTAAGGGTGACTGCAGGTAGTCCTCGTATCCCTTGGCGAACATCTCGTAAGCGTTGGGTGCTGGCCGGTTCTGGTTGAGGTATTCTAGGTACTGCAGATAAGTGCGGAAATCCTTCTCGCTGTGGCGACTCGCCCCGGTAAATATGAACTGAGACTCGAGCTGGAGTGGACCAGGAGAGTGTTTAGTTTTGGTCAAGATTACGCGGTAACTTTAAAAGCACAGCAGGGCAGGAAATCCCGCATACCTTAAAAAGACGGAAAATGATCCGCTGATGGGCTTTTGAGAGAACGGGAAATCCTTTCTTATTGGTCAGAAAGATGCTGGTGGGAAGAATGGCAGCTTTGATCGGTTCCCCGAGCCACTTGTCGATCACGGTGTCAGATGGAATGTCTGCACCAACCTCAATGGCTGTGGACAGAAGCGGGGGGGGGGAAAAAATATTACAATCAAGATATGGTACAACACTTGTTATGATCTGGATGATTAAAATGTGCCGCTCACCAAGGCAAATCCTTTTGTTGTAGTCACAAAGTGTTCTGAACGAGTGCCACCTAACAGAATTGAAGCAAAGACAGAAAAACTAATATTTAGGTACAGATTAAGATACTGGGCCTCGTTTTCGTCTTGCGCCTGTACATTCAGTTTGTTTATTTGTTTGCTTGTATTAGGATTTATTGCCATATCAGCTTCTCAGGCTATTTCATGGCACATACATATTAAACATTAAACGGTTTTATTTGAACCAATATAATATTACGTTATAATGTAAAGAATTTAAACATTGTGGGGAAAAAATAAAATAAAATAAATAAATAAATAAATAAATAAATATCACATTATAACATGGCCTTAGCCATGCACTTCTGCAAAATTTTTTTTTTAATTCTCTGATTTTGTCTTGCAGAATAAGTTTTTTTTATTTTGTTCTGATAGAAATAGTTTTCTTATGGTATTAAAACTTGGGCAAGTCAAAAGTATATGCTTGCTAAAACATCCAGATCAGGTTTTCATACAATTAATCAAACTATACATACGAGGGCGGGTCAAAATGTATCCACACGTATGAATAAAAACTTCTCAGTCTCCCCAGTCATTGCAGTGCAGGTGTGAACACATTACATCAGTCTATGTGTAACTGTGGTGCGAGCAAAAATGGATGCCCAACTTGTGATTAGCACAAACTGAACGGTGTTTTTTTTTTTTTTTTGGTGGTCTGAGGGTGTACCAGGTGCTGAAACAACTAACGCAAGACCCTAAACAAAAACGTTTGGATATCGGCAAACAACATTTGGCACGATATTCTAAGTAAGGTGAAAATTCCTTAAAGAGAATCATATCACAAGACAAGGATTCATCCCTACGAGCCCGAGAGTAAACGGCAGACTATGGAACAGAAACATCCTCAATCGCAGACCATCTGCTGGAAATTTGATCAATGCTCACAGTTTTCTGGGATTCTCAAGAGCCAGTATTGGAGCATGATCAGGAAAAGGTTTCAACAAATCAGCAGTGCTCGTTACAGTGAGACGCTTATTGAAGAAGAGCTGAAGCCTAAACTTCGGATTAAATACAGAGGACTGATATCTGATCGCRTCGTGACGATGCACTTTTGCGTACTTCTGCTCGCGCTGCAAAAACTTCATTACAGTGTTAAAGCATCCTCCCTATAGTCCTGATCTCGCTCGATCTGACTTTCACCCGTTCGGTCTCCTGAAAACGGCCCTACGAGGATAAAAGATCCATTTTTGATGGGGAGAGTGGCGCCATTAAAGCAAAACATTTTAATAAGTAAAAAGCTTGTTGACAGATTAACAAAGGTATGTTGAAAAAGTCTGACAAATAATCTATTTCTAAAAGTTAACTGAAAGCAGAGTACAGAGCATTTTTTACTCGCGCTCGCTTATTGAGCAAAGAATGWCAAAATACACAAAATCCTCTCACCAGCCCCAGGTTTTCTCTTCATTGTCAGCATCGTCTATTTGTTTGTTTGGATCGTTTTCAATCAGGTCTTCACGGGTGTCCTCGGGTGCCAACAGAGGAACACGGATCCAAAACTGAAACGCAGCACGAAAAGTGGCAATGTGGATACGAGGTCACGAGGGGGGTRTTAAAAAAATAAGTTTTCCTTTATTKTGACATCGTATAAGAAGATCAGCTCTGATGTTCTGGGATGAGGCGGCATTAGTTCACTTAGACAACGAGAGAGCGCATTCAGAGGGGAAGTAAAACAAACGTAGGATGAGGCCTTAGATATTTTAGGAATATAGACACACTTTTGGGGGAACTCTGACATCTGTGTTAACATGTCAACCTTACTTTATTACATCATTCACATCTTATGATTGACAAGAAATGCTATAAAGAATGTGTAGGTTGCCTGAGCACCCACTTCATAACCTACGGTCTACTGTATCTAGTGGTAACTGTAACTGACATCATGTTTGGGTTGCATCACACCACCTTRGAGWGGATTATTTAAGCATTTGTTTAAATATTTGCCCTGTCTCTTTATTTAACCACTTATTTGCTCCGCCAACACACATCCTTCTAGCTGGTGGGAGAAACTAAGGGTGTTCACACATTAGGGCCCTGGGATGATAGAAAATGGTTGTTTTGGTGGTAAATAATTCTAATTTCAAAAAATCACTTATTCCATAAAYTAAGTAGTGCCTTTGACCAGGGGTTAACGAGGTATTTGGGATTTAGCCATGTGTTAGACGMTAGTTAGCTTTGTAGCTCAGCTAAATAGACAAAGTGGTGCATAAGAATGTTTTGGCAGGCAGCTGCTCTCTCCTCAGTACTGCGGACCGTACTGACCTACTTTCACTCAGGCTGCAACCAACAGTTAGTGTAARTAATGAYTGCAGACGATCTGGGATGGGGAGTGATGCATATAGTTAAATGTCCCAGTGCTGTTACCGTCCATCACCACCATGCCAGGAATGTCKCTTGTCCAACCAGATGACTCGGTCAGAACTAATTGTTGTATAATTTATTTTAAACCGATCTGTAGGTTTAAGACATCAAACAGTKGCAGGCTCACCATGGATGAATGGTGTCCGGTGTGCAAGTGGTTAAGCAGGACCCGGGCCAAGTTGGCACACTGTGCGCTCCTCAGCGGGATCATGAAGGCGGGTAASCCCAGGTAGGCACAGAAATTCAGCTCCTGTACCAGCGCCTGCAAGGACACAGTTCAATGTGAGCAACGAGGACATTTAAATGAAGACAAAATCAGCAATGTTACTTCTTGGTAAAAAAAAAAGAAAAAAAGAAGCTGTTTATGAAAGTCAAAAATGAGTTGTGATTTACCGCCTCAGAGTTCCTGCGCTCTGTGGTCAGTTCGGAGTCGGCGTCTATCCATGGCGAGAGCTTCCCGACAATAAGAGTGTTCCAGTCTGGTTTTGCACAAACACAAACAGACAAATAATAAATGAAATGGTCTAGGTACTGTAGTTCAATGGATTAACACAGACTAATGGAGACAAACTTGTACTTGATTAGGTACTACATCTCGTCTCAGGCTTTCATCTATTATCTGCGGTGTTCCGTCCCCAAATCTCATGCAAATATAATATACTGTTCAATAGTACTAAAATGTAAAAAACTTTGCCAACGTAAATGTCTCACCGCGTCCACACAGCAGCAGGTCAGAGCGGGTCTGAGCTCCGGGTCTGGCCTTGGCAGGGTCCAGTTCAAACTCTCTCCGGAAACGAGGATGGAAGAGAGGCATACAGAGGAAGTCGAAGCTGAACAGAGGGAGAACGGAACTTTATTTTATTAAGAGGAAAACAAAGCTTTCGACTCTTCGGCTCAAATCACGGCTGCTGGTTGAAAGGGTTGAGAGAGCAAGTTCAGTCAGACTCAACAGCAGTGTATGTGTGTGTGCGCCCATGCGTGTGTGAGAAATGCATGAGGATGCTGTAGGATGCTCAGTCTAATGCCCACCAACCAGTACAGTTCTCAATGCCTCACCATTGTTCCCAGTGACTAATCACGGACTACCACAGCTTCCCAAAACCAGTCACTGACCATCACTGTTCTTAACCACTTGACACATGATGCAACCATATTGGTATTGTTATAAATGATGCCACAATATTTTCTAAAACACAAGTTTATCATACTAGTTTTTCAAACAGCAAAACCAAGCTATGATTTGAAGAAGCAGATTTGATTGAGCCTGTAAAACAGATTTAATTTTTTTTAGAATGTAATCACATTTTCAGATTTTTAATTTTTTTTAAGAGAATTATTTTTCCAGTTCCAAAAATCCCCCCCTCATTTTTCTTTATAAACCTTTATACTAGTAGGGGTGGGAATCACCAGTCACCTCCTGATGTGAAATTATCACAATACCCCGGTGCTGATACGATTAAAATTGCAATTCTATCTATCAAGCATCATGATTTTATTAAATTTTTCTCTGATTTTGTTTGCATTAAAACAAAACAAACTAACTTCAAATACAAGAGTTTAACATTTAACTTAAAAAGAGCCACAATGTTACTGAGCAGCAGGTATCTCTGTCCTCCGTTATAATCATCACTGCTAACCAAACTTAAAATACCACACTCCTACCACACGGGATGAAAAAGTGCCACCTGTAGAATTATATTTATAGGATTAGCTTCTAACACAGTCTTATTTGCGCTCAGTGTGTTTTGAGACTGGTGTAAGCGTGTGTAATGAGTGTATAATGAGTTCGGCACTGCGATTTTTGATGATGCAACACCATGAAAATTTTTTCTTTTGCACCACTCAGAAGCTTCTGCGCTCAGTACAGAATATTTATATATCTGAGGCTGATCAGCCGGTCACTGCCAATCAAATTAAAACCCAGTTCTGGTCATTCAATATTATATTCATTTGGTTCGCTGATGCAATACGTGAATCACTACACAAAAGAATCACGATTCGTAATTGAATAGATTACCCCTCCCTCCCATGTCTATATGCTCTAGTAGTGATGGCAATCATAATGGAGCTCTTAATACGATATTACCATAATAGGACAGTATCATGATTTTATAAATATCCTGATTCAATATATACATTAAAAAATAAGTGTAAAATCCTTTTTTTTGTTGTTGTCAGATCACAATACATAACTGTTAGGTTTAAGAATAGTGCCTGAATTGTTAGGTTTTAAGACACAGGCCAAATTTTGAAGTTCACATCATATTATAAAACGGTAACTGAATTGATGGTTCTACTTGTCTCTATTACCATGTATCATAAAAAATATATTTATCACAGTATAATAATCTTTTTTTGACATCACCAGGAAACTAGCAGTAACAGTTTCCTTCATAACTATCAGTTTCCTTCCTTCATTCCGTTTTTTCTTTTTACATAAATAATTATTTTGTTTCTGGTGCCGTGACCAAAGCGGATTTGTTTTGACCTCTACTCAATTCTAACTTTAGAAACTCGTTAGAAAAGCATTTCGATGTGTATATAATCACGACCGTGCAATGAATATGCAGATTAACCCATGACGTCACCTAGCAACGTCCAGCGAGTGACGCGGTCATCTGGCGACTTGTAGCGCACGCGATACCCGACGCTACTTTCCCCTGAACCGAGTACTCAGGCTGCCGGCAGACCTTCATTATTACACTTTTACAAGTTCAACAGCCTTACTGAATTCCCTGGCGCTGCTGAAAACCCGCAATTTGCGTGAACGGGCACTTTAGTTCTAACTTGAGAAACCCCACGAGCAGTAATGCTACCTTACACTGCTAGCAAGTGCGTTAGCTCTATAGCTAGCATCCCAGACCGGTTTATTAGCAGCAGGGCATATATAAATTGGTAATTAAATAAAACGATAAGCAAATAATAAATATATGTTTCAGTGTTAACCAACCCCCGCCCAAACGTCCAACACAACTACTACACACTGTGTGAGAACACACACTCCTGTGTTATTTCTATAAGCCGCTTAGCAACCGCGGACCAGACGGTCTGTGAGCATCACGTGCGATCACACAAGCAGCCGAAGTTGAGTGTAAAACCGTCCTAAACCGCTCCTCCGTCACTCAGCAACGGCACCGGACATTCCCCAGGCTTACCCAAGTTTAGCGACTGCAGCGAGTGTATCCGCCACCTCGGGAACACAACTTAAATCTCTCCCGCAGGAGACCCTGCTCCCTGTGCTGGCGGACGCCATGGTGTACAGCAGAGATGGGCGGGAAAGAAACCCGAAATCTCAGACACACCGCTATAGAGAAACGGGCGCCATGTTGGCTCAAAGGATGGAAAGATCTGGCCGTAACGACCGATTTGTTTTCAGATCCAAAATGGCGACAGCTCTCGGGGTAGGCACGTCGCGCGAAATCCCGCGAGATTTAAACGGCAAAAGTGATTGTGGAGCGTTTGTGGAACGTCTTAGCATACAAATGAGTACTTAATGAATGAATCACACACACACACACACACATATAGAGGGTATATACACACTATATTGGCAAAAGTATTTGCTCCTCTGCCTTCACATGCATATGAACTTGAGTAATTCTTAATCCACAGGCTTTAATATGATGTTGGTCCACCCTTTGCACAAGGTTTTGGAGTGTTTTTATCTTTAACCATTCTTCCAGAAGCACATTTGTGAGGTCAGACACTGATGTTGGACAAAAAGGCCTGGCTTGTATCTCCGCTCTAATTCATCCCAAAGGTGTTCTGTTGGCTCAAATTCAATCAAGTTCTTCCACACCAAACTCCATGTCTTTATGGGCTTTGCTTTGTGCACTGGTGCGCAGTCATGTTGGAACATTAAAGGGCCACCCCCAAACTGTTCCCACAAGGCCGGGAGCATGAAATTGTCCAAAATGTCTTGATATGCTGAAGCATTAAGAATCCCCTTTACTGGAACTAAGGGTCCGAGCCCAACTCCTGACCTGAAAAACAACCCCACATCATACTCCCCCTCGACCAAAGTTTACGTTTGGCACAATGCAGCCAGACAAGTACCGTTCTCCTGGCAACCGCCAAACCCAGACTTGTCCATCGGATTGCCAGACAGAGAAGTGTGATTCGTCACTCCAGAGGACACATCTCCACTGCTCTGGAGTCCAGTGCCGGCGTGCTTTACACCATTGCATCCGATGCTTTGCATTGCACTTAGTGATGTAAGGCTTGAGTACAGTTGCTTGCCCATGGAAACCCATACCATGAAGCTCTCTGAGCACTGTTTTTGAGTTAATCTGAAGGCCACATGAAATTTGCAGGTCTACCTATTGACTCTGCAGGAAGTTGGCGACCTCTGTGCACTATGTGTGTCAGCACCCACTGACCCCATTCTGTGATTTTGCACGTTGCTATAGTCCTCAATCACTTCCACTTGACTGTCACATATTTAGTAGCAAGGAAATTTCACGACTGGACTTATTGCACAGGTGAAATACTATCATGATACCATGCTGGACTTCACAGAGCTCCTGAGAGCGACCCATTTCATAATTTTTTTTACAAATGTTTATAGAAGTGGTTCGCATGACTAGGCGCTTCATTTTAAACACCTGAATTCAATGATTTGGATGGCTGAGTAAATTCTTTTGGCAATATATTGTATATATAAAATGTACATTCAGTTCAGTTTCCACCCAATGCCCAAACCCCAGAAACTGAATGCAGTGCCAGTCCAAAGCCAGGATAAAATGTGAGGGTCACGTCAGGAAGGGCATCCTGTGTAAAACCTCTGACAAGTTGGATAGCTACCCCTCGGTGTAGCAGCCGAAAGAACATAATGCACTTTATGGACAAACGTATTTGGACAAATCCTGTTATTTACTGAATTCAGGCATTTCTACAGAATGCCCTACAGAAGGAATGGGCATGAACTCCCATAGAAACATTCCAAAATCTTGTGGACAGCCTCCCAAGAAGAGTGGAAGCTTTTATAGCTGCAAAAGGGTACCTGACTCCCTGTTTAAGTACATGTATTTGGATACCATCTGACTGCAGGTTTGGCCAAATACTTTTGTCCATATAGTGTATGTACATTCACTTGCCATTAGGTACATAAGATCATTAGATACACCTTGTTAGTACTGCGTTGGATGCCCTATTGCCTTCAGAACTACCCTAATTCTTTGTGCCATAGATTCATTACTGACATGATAGTTGCTGCAGATTTGTCGGCTACATGTCCATGATTATCCCGAATCTCCTGTTCCACCACATCCCAAAGGTGCTCCATTGGACTAAGATCTGGTGACTGTGGAGGCCATTTGATTACAGTGACCTCATTGTCATGTTTGAGATGATTTGAGCTTTGTGACATTGTGTGTTATCCTGTGCTCATGAAGGTATGGACATGATCAGCCAGTTGGCAGTGGCATTTAAACCATACTCAGGGATCCAAAATGTGCTAAGAAAGTCTCCCCCACATCATCACGACCACCAGCCTGAACCATTGATACAAAGCAGGATGGACATTTGGTTGCATGTTGTTTACGCTGAATTTTGACCTTACTGTCCAAATGTCGCAGCAGAAAATAGGGCTCATCACTCCAGGAAATGTTCTTTCCAATCTTCTACTGTACAATTTTGGTGAGCCCATGCGCATTGTAGCCTCAGTTTCCTATTCTTAGCTGACAGGAGTGGCATCCGGTGTGGTCTTTTGCTCCTTTAGCCCATCAGCATCAAGGTTCAACGTGTTGCATGTTTAGAGATGCTCTTTGGCATACTTTGGTTGTGACAAGATGTGATCTGAGCTACTGTTGAATTTACGTCAGCTTGAAGCAATGTGGTCATTCTCCTCTGACCTCCGGCATCGTCGAGGCATTTTCACCCAAAGAACTGCCGCTTACTGGATATTTTCACTTTTTCAGACCATTCTTTGTAAACCCTAAAGATGGTTGTGTGTGCAAATCCCAGTAGATCATCATACTCAGACCAACATGTCTGACACTAAGACCCGTGCCATGTTCAAAGTTACTTAAACCACATTTCTTTTCCATTCGGATGCTCAGTTTGAACTTCAGCATCGTCTTGACCGTGTCTACGGGTCTCAGATGTGTTAACAAGCAGTTGGACAGATGTACCTCATGTACTATGATTATGATTAGCCACACCTGAACAAAGCCACCAGTTAAAGCCTGGAAAAATAACCAGATGCCCATGAGTAGTTAGCCTTAGCTTCTTCTTCTGAAAGACATTGAACATTGAAGCTTTCTACTTTTGTAGCCCACCCACCTCAAGATTCAGTGTTTTGTGCATGCTAAAGTGYTTTTCTGCTCAGCATGGTTCTAAAGTGTGATTGTGGTGTGTGTATAAATACCAGGTAGAAATTGGTGTGTGTAGAAATCCCAGGAGATCAGCAGTTGAACCAACCCATCTGGCACCAACAACCATGCCATGGTAAAAGTCACCAAGATCACATAACCCAAGCTTGACCTGTTGTAGACATGATGAAGTGTCAATGCAACATCCAGGACTAAAGGAACATCTGCCTCTCTCTCTCTCTCTCTCTCTCTCTCTCTCTCTTTCTCCATTTACCCGCAATCATTTTCTTCCCATCAATCCAGACAGTAATATGATGTCACACAGTGGATTAAACGTAAGAATATTGTAAATATTAATTCCACCGCTTACCTGTAAAAGCATGGATCAGTTTGGTTTACTGCCTTTTAAAATGACATTACGTCCTTTCTTCACAAATCAGGAAGGCACTTTGTGATTGTTTCAGTCCATCATAGCATTACGGATGACAAGTAGAGCAATATACTGTACTGCATAATACATTTTGTTCTTGCATGTTAATGCACAGTGTGTGTGTGTGTGTGTGTGTGTGTGTGTGTGTGTGATTGACAGATCAATAAAATAGGTTTACAGTCAAATCCATCATCAGCATTTTATTTTCACTTTCAAGAGTCGCTTGTCTGAGGAGCATCAGATGCTATCAAGAAGAATATAAAATGTCACAGTGTAGGCATATTGTGTGTGTGTGTGTGTGTGTGTGTGAGAGAGAGAGAGAGAAAATGAATGTGTAATAGGTGTCTGGGTAAGCAAGTGTGTGCTTTTCTCTTTGGTATATAAGCACAAAGAGAAGATTTGCTGTATGTTTTTATCTGTGATGATTTTCACCCTGCATGGATTACTGAGGAGAGTTTCCATTATTGATTGATTTCTTTCTTTCTTTTAAAACTGAGATATCTGATGGATATCTGAGGAGGCCATTCACTTTTCAAGATGGAAGGAAAACTCCATATTCTTTGCCGACATCGTCCTAAATACATAAAAATGAAAACCAGTTTAATGGCACTATTCGAGAATACTGGAACAAAAGGAATTCCTTCTTGTTTCATTAACAATCCTTTGAACAGAAGATGTTTTGTTTCTCTCCCATCAAAACACGAACGGATGCCCGGTTGATTCCTTTATTCTGAATCCTTSCGAGCATTTATATCACTGGATGTCAAGTCTGCCGTTCTTAGAGGAATGAAGGACCGAGGAGGTTCGAGACTTTTGGATTAATGATACAAAGGAACTTTTTGTATGGAAATTTTTTGTATGCTTTTTTTGCCCCTCTTTTTTGCATCCTTTCTTGTSTTTTCCAGATTGAAGAGCTGAGACGCAATATGRGAAAATAAGGAGGTAAAAATGAYGAAATGAGAAACAAATATACTGTACCACGGTGTGTGTTCCAGCTTGCAGTATGATCACTTTGCCATTTATATAGAAAACAATTCACATACACTTTGTGATCAAAACCTTGAGTAATGTRTAGGTAGAAAGTGACACCTCTACCAGCTACATGTAGTGCTATATATTAAAGATTTAAGGTGGATCCGTGATGGTTTGAGCTGCAATATCATGGCATTCCCTAGGCCCAATACTTGTGCTAGATGGGTGCGTTAATGGCACAGAGTACCGAACCATTCAGTTTCATTGTTCATTGTTTCATTCAGTTTCATTGTCCAACTCCTGTATATGGACAACACTATATATATATATAGTGTATTTGCAATGACATTGTATCCAAATGCATATACTTCAATATGGAGTTGGTACTCTTTTYCAGCTGTCTTTTTTGGCTGTCTTCAAGATTTCTGAGTGCTTCATTCTGTAGGGCATTTTTGAGACCAGGCACTGATGTTGGACTAGAAGGCTTGCAATCTCTCCGTTCCAGTTCATCCCAAAGGTTCTACATGGGGTTCGAGTCAGCGCTCTGTTCAGGCAAGTCAAGTTCTTCCACACCAAACTCAAGAAACCATGTCATGTTGGGCCTTCCCCAAACTGTTGGAAGCATAGTATTGTTCAAGATGTCTTTTTTTTTTCTGAAGCATTAGGATTGCCCTTATCCCACTGGGGATAACGTGCCTGATTGATGGCAAAAACAGGTTTGGCCAAATACTTTTGGACCACGTGTGGAGCTAAAAGCACTACTGTACTAGCAGACAGTTTGACCAGACAATGTACTGCATGTGCAGTGATTCAGTGGCCTGATGTATCTTGAGCAGATTTGATTTCAGGAGGCTAAACCTAACCCCAGGTCTCTTTATACCTGCTTCATGCTGCTCCATTCTGGATGGTACCTGGAGGTGAATGATGAGAGTGAAGGAAGCTGTAGCACTGCCCAGGTAAGCAGTTTTTAGAAGCAACCAGTTAAAAAAAAGAAAAAAAAGAAGAGAGAGGGGATTGACTTAATCTGGGCAACTTGACATTAATGGGATTGTCACTGGTATCCAAGGTTTATTTGATCAGTGAGACTAAYGTTGTTAATGATAAAACGTGGGATTTCCAATTAAAGAAAACACAAGAATTCCCTTTTTCATGTTCACAGCACTAAGTAGCATGTATTTAATTTTAAATAAATTATGAGTTATGTTGTGTATATGTAGGAGTATTTAAATTCAATGCACAATCAATGTACAGACATACAGTATTAACTTGTTAAATTTAGAGCATACACACTACACAGTAGTGAACCGTACCTTTCGGACTTATGTCTTCAGTTAGCGCTAGAACAGGGAGCTTTCTCTAAATAAATGTAAAACCATACAGCGGAACCGCTAGCGTACTTTGTCTATGAAACAATTGTCCATTATTAATGTTTTGCACAATATGTAGGCTCTGAATATATATTATTTCAAATCGAACATTTAAAATATCTACAGGTTTTCCTTGCTTCAGCCATCCACTAGTAGCAAGCTAGCAAAAAAAAATAATAATACAAAACTCGCTACAAAAACACCGGCATTGCAATTATAATATCATGATAACTTTAAATGAACCTTTTTATGACTAATAAACCAGATGTTTCTGGGCGCTGGTTTAGTGAATATGTACTCCCACTAATGAAAGAATAAAATTTAATTGGCTATGTAATTAATCAATTTTAATTTGTGCCTGCATTCATTCAATTACATGACCGTGACCTTTCGTCCAAGAGTTCTACTAGAAAAAAAAA
>QMIH01000807.1:174081-185589 GCA_003987875.1 Clarias batrachus | reverse complement strand
TTTTTTTTTTTTTTTACCGACTTTAAAACTCCTGCTAGATTCACTGTGCAAGTCCAATTTTTAAATTTTTTTTTTATTTAGCAGGACCAAGAGCAAAACAAAAGTGCAGGTACAAAGTAAAACACTGCAAAAGTGTGTGTGTGTGTGTGTGTGTGTTTGTGTGTGTGTGGGGGAACCATACTGAGCTACTGATTCAACATTTCTGGCAGGCTGAGCGTGCAATGGGAGCAGAGGTGCCAAGCTTCAACTCTACTGAATGCCAAACATGAAAGGAATGAGTGACAGTGATTGGAGCGGCTGGGGCTGTAATTGGCAGGCCTGGTACTGGCTCCTGATAGGTATTGTGATTATATGATGGATACAGAATTTGGGAAAAGTGACAAGGTCAGCAGACCACGTGCAAGACATTTGTAGTATTCTTTTCCTTCGTCAGGGCGGCACATGAATGGATATTGTTCATAATGCTGTCATGACCTGTTCCGGCAGGAAATGGGCCATGAGGTAGATGTTGCAGGTCTCATCTCTAAGCTTTATGTCACACCTCTCTGACTGGGCTCAAACCGACCTGCATTGACTGTCTGTTCTACACCACTCGAGTACAAAATCAGTAGTAACTCAAGTAGAGTTGTGTGCAGAATGCAGTACACGCTTGCTGTACGGTATTTTCTCACTTACTCACTCATTCATCTCATTGTATAAACCGCTTTATCTTGTATACAGGGTCCTATCCCAGGAGACTTAGGGCATGAGGCGGATGGGCTGCCAATCCGTCTCAGGGCATGCACAMACACTACGGGCAATTTGGGAACGCCAGTTAGCCTAATCTGCATGTCTTTGAACTGTGGGAGGAACGAAGACACGAACCCGAGGCGGGAATCAAACCCTTACCATGGAGGTGCAAGATCACATTGCTAACCACTAGCTATATTTTCGAATCAATTTACAGTGGAACCTTGGATAACAAGCATAAATAATTCTGGAAGCATACTTGTATATCAAAACACTCATATATCAAAGCAAAATTACCCATAAGAAATAATGGAAATTCCAATGATTTGTTCCACAACCCCAAAATATCCATCTAAATATAATTAATCCACAATATAAAGTAAAAATAAAACAAATGAACCTGCGCTTTACCTTTAAAAAGAATTCTGACTGGTGTTAGACGAGAGACGAAGCAGGAGCAGTGGTGCTATTGTGTAGGGTGACTTTCACATGCACACACTAACAGAATCACTCCATTCTGACAGAGAGGCTCTGGTTACTGGAATCTTCTTCTTTTTGCGTGACTTTAACAAGGAACCTCTGTAATGACACTTGCTTTTGCCTTCTTTTGAGGATTTCACGCAAATGTGACGTTGCGCCATAGTTAAACAGATTCATCACCTACACTGCTACAGCCTTTTTAACTTTTTTTCTTCACGAGGGCCGTTGTTGCAGTACATGGTCTCAATGTTATAATAAACAGTACATGTCCGCACGGATATTGACTATACGAGTGGCGCATGCGCACTGAGACAGAGCATGGGAGACGATTACCCACAATCCCACAGTGCAAGAGAGAGAAGAATCATCGGGTCAGTTGTGATCACGTGACGATCGGCAGACAAAGCGTATACGTACTACAGTACTGGTATATCAAGACCTCATAACAACTAAATCCAAGGTTCCATTGTATTTGATTTCTTTTCACGATATATACTTAAATTCCTTACCTTGACCAAGAAGATACTAAGGATGCTCGGCACATGTCTTTCTTTGCCCTCTGAGCTTCGTATCTAACCTGCATGCAAATAAAAAAGTCCTGCTTGAGCTTTTTTTTTTTTAGGTGTATCTGTGCATTCCCAAATGGCTCGCTTTTTTATTTAAAAGAAACTCCAATGTGCATTTGTTGCACCTATTAAGAACTCAGCGTCTACACTTGAATTCCCTTTCGTGCACTCATTTGGATGCTTGATTTCGGCCTTGCGTTTTTTGTTTAATACATACGTCTAGCGTGTCTCTGATGAAACCCAGCTTTAATAGACACAGAGATTGAGTCCTAATCTTCTGTTTATAACTCCTCCTTACCCTCATTAACTGCTGCTGTCACTGTTTCCACTAACAGATTTAATTAGTGTGTGCTTGTAGAAATTGTCGATATCTGTCTTAACGCACTCACGTACCACTGCTCCTTGTTCTTGCCTTATTCGATTCCGTCATCTGCCCCGATTCTTTCACTTACGCACTCGCCTTCATTTCACAAATAATTAATTTTTGTTTGTTTATCTCACAGAAGTTGGGTGATTTCTCAGTGTGATGACGCACATGCAACATCCTTTATCTGGCAGATGGGACTCGCTGGTTTTTCACAGAAGTGCCATCCAGGCTGGGCAGGCTAATGTAGCACAAGTAGACCAGGTGTTGTGCAGGAGGCGGGTCAGCCTGATGTGCCGATGCATGTCAGTGAAGATGAAAGTGCAACCCTGGCTTTCAATATTCTCCTTATTTTTTATGATCTGAAAATCAATCAATCAATCAATCAATCAATCAACCAATCAATCAATCAATATCCTCCTCCCAGATAGATGGGCGGTGATGTCCCCACAAAGTCATATTACTAATCCTGACGGGAGATYTGGTCCCCGCAAATATATAAAAACATGCAGGGCTTAGAGAAATATCATATGAACTGTAAGGTCATGTTTTTTGTTTTGTCTGGTGACAGTCATGAATGAGATTGCTATGACGGTGATTGTCAGTATTGTGGTGATTGGGCCGTTTATATACAGTTCAGGTATTGTGGATGGAAAAGGTACCGTATATACACTCCTTTTATATAAAATCTCTTAAAGTATTGCTTTCGAGGTCACATTCACATGATTCCCTGTAGGCTTCATCTGGCTTGGATACGAGGGATGTTTAAGTCAATATGAATGTGAATATGTGCAGAATAACAGGAAACACAGTTATGAGAGGAAAATCTCTTATTTCACTATATAATCCCCTGCTACACTAATGCACTCACCCAGACGTTGACTAGTGCTTGAATACCATCATGTTGGGGTTGGAAATAACTCCCAGCTGAGTTCCTGTAATGTGCAAGCGGTGTTGGCGAATGATAGTCTGTACAGTTCCCACAGACAGAAGTTTGAATGAAAGCAGCTGTTTGGTCCTTCAGTTCTCAAGTGCAGAYACACATAAAGAAGCAGCATTGAAAGATTTTCCATTGAAGAAATCTCAGCCTCCGTCAACACTACGACCGGGAAAAGAAACATTTTGTGAAACAGGCCACCAGGAACCAAACAACAACATGGAAAACCGACAGGTTTTTATGAGCAAAATAACAATATGAGAGATACTGCACACCTGGCCTGTACTGCACACTGGGTTTTTTGTTTTCAAGTAACCAATGTAGAACTGTTTAGCACGGGTGCCAACACACGACAGCACCATCCTGACTGAAGCATGGTGGTGGAAGCGTGATGACATGATGTTGAGATTTGCTCAACTGTTGGAACTGGGGAACTTGCTAACATAGGTGGGAAGATGGATGAAACCAAGCACAAGGACGTTCTGGAGAGGAACCTGATGAGATCTGCAAAATGTCTGAGAAATGCATTCTCCAGCAGAACAATGACCCCAAGTATACGACCAAAGCTTCTGTATAGTTGCTTGCTTGAATCAGCATGGATTTTCTTTGAAACTCAGATCTAAATCCAATTGAAAATCTACAGGATAACTGTAAGGTTGATAACTCTCAGTGAAAACCAATTAACCTCTACCAGAATGAAGAGTTCTGCTAAAAGAAGTATATATTATGTGTGTGTGTGTTTTTTTAAAATCTATGAACACAAGTCGTATTTAAATCTATGAATATTACCTAACCTGCAACAATAATGAAAAAAAAAAAAAAACTCACAAATAAAATGGGTATTAATTGTCTACCCACTGCATTATTGTACATTTCCCGTTTGCATCTCGCTTGTATTACATATTGCAACAATGCTGTGTAGACTATTTCTGTTTTTGTAATGTCTGTTTGGACACATAAAAATTTATGAAATTGGATAGTAAATTGTTTAAATTTAACCAGAGGTCTGGTAGTATTTGTTTACAAGAGTGTGTAGGTTTTGGATCTGTTACATAAGATAATGATTATGTATAAAGACGTCAGTAACAATTAATTCAGTCAAATGGATTAACATTTAAGAGTTTAATCGTTCCACTGATGTGGGTACAATAGTCATTAATTAGTTTATAATCATTACTATACTTTGTCATATACTGTATTACATTACAAACTATGCACTGTTGGAATTTGTACCTCAGAATTTTTTTTAATAGTTATTTTTGTGTTTTCTCCTTTCATATTTTCTGAGGTCCTTAAGGGACATGGGAGGGAAAATATATCGAAGGAAAAAAAAAAACCCTCTTTTGCTCAGATAGGTGGGAGTATATTTAGGTCAATTTTTTTTTTTTTTTGATTTTTCCCCGATTTTCTCCCTAATTTAGTTGCGTCCAATTCCTCCCCGTCACTAGGGGGCTCCCACATTAAGGCTACTACTATCAGCCGGGAGGGCCGAAGACTATCACGTGTTTCCTCCGAACCACGTGACGCCAGCCGACCGCATCTTTTCGAACTGCTCGCTCGCGCACCGTTGGGGGCGGMGTMACACACTCGGAGGACAGCGCTATCCGCTCCCTCCGTTGCGCGAKCTCACAGACGCCCCTGAATGGCTGTAGAGCCGTGATTAATGCGGGAGCACTAAGTACCTCTCATCCCTCCCCCCTGAGAGAGCTCGGCCAATCAGCTCTCTCTAGACCTCCGGCTGCGAGAGGTTACAGCGCCACCCGGGATTCGAACTAGCGATCTCCGGATGATAGGGCGAGCGCTTTTACCACTGCGCCACTCGGAGGCCCTATATTTAGGTCAATTAAAGAAAAATCATTGCTGGACACATTCTCACTGCTTTTATTTAAGAAAATTACAAAATTGATTGACACCCTGTCCAGGATGAACCCCACCTCGTGTCTACTGGGATAGGCTCCGCCCCCTACAACCCTGTATACAGGATAAAGTTAGTATAGAAAATGAGTGAGTGAGTGAATTCAAAACTGTTATCGAGGCGCTGTGTGAGGTTAAATAAATCCAGCCTTCTTCTAACCATAATTAGTTGCAAGAAGGCAGAACTGAAATCCTTGCTTTAAGAGCCATATTTAGCACAAGATTTGGTAATTATTAAGTTTTAGTGTCAGTCTAAACAACATTTATGTCTAATTAAAAAATATAAATAACGATGGTTGTTATTGAAAATACTAAAAAACAACCATTGCAAAAAAATGTTATCCAGCTTCTGTTAGCAGCTTGTGTGATGTTACGAAACCTGTTGACAAGAATTTATATAGTTATAAGAATTATATTTTAATTGCAATTTAAAAGGCCTGGAAATATACGATGCACTCTGARTTAGCGAAATATCACAACAAAAGCACTATATATTTTTTCTTTTACATAGTTTTTTAAAACTGATCTGTGCTGGCAACAATCTGCTTATATAGAAACCTTGCCGGTATGTGTTAACAGGGAGGCTTCTGACTTCAAACTGTGTATTTGGGTGTATATGTCAGGTAGAACTTTTATTACTTCATTACAATGTGGACTTTTACATGTTTCTACCACTACGAGACTATCGGAATGACGTTGCAAAAATATAACTCTCAAAATAAACATATTATTATTTTTATTATTATTATTATTATTATAGTCATAGAAAAACACATGATCATGTACATCTGTGCTATTGATTTGCCTATGTGACCCAGTTTTTAAATGTTCTCCTCAGTCAGTTTATATAGTTGGTTAAAATGAAATAAGATTCAGTTCATCATATTGCCTAGGTTGTACTGAAAAAAAAGGGACCTGTCAAGCTGTACTGCACAATCCTGAGCACTGTACAGTACAGTACATGTTTACTAAAAATCTGCAAAAACAAAAAAGGCTAAAAAGTTTTTATTTTTATTTTTTTTACTTTTACATCCCTTTAGGGGATCAGTATTTATTTGAGTCTGCAGGATTTGTAGATTTTGTTCATCATACATTAATGGCATTATTATCTCTCTCAGGGCCAGATGAACATACAGTGTAAGAACCTTTCACTTTTGTTATGCTTCACACTCGTCTTAAATCCTCCTCATCACTTTACACACAACACGTTAAAAAAATAAAAAGAGACATTAAAAAAAAAAAATTAACGGACAAAGTAAAAACAGACATTTTTGAGTGTTTTGTTAATTTATGAAAAAGAAAGTCAAGTCATGTCAGGTACACTGTAAAAAAATAAATTGTAAATTTTACGGTAAAAAAATTTACCACCAGGGTTTGGGTTCGATTCCTGGCCAGGCTTGAAAACAAACAAACAATTGAAAGCCGTAAAATGAGTACAATTCCGTACAACCTAAAAACATTGCTACCATATTTTTCACGTAAACTTCTGGCAACCACAGCTGCCAGTATTTTACCGTAAAATTTACGTTTATTKTTTACAGTGTAGGCTTTTATTGTAACTTCAACCATATACAGTTAGTAGACAGTGAAACGAAACAACGTTCCTCCAGGACCAAGGTGCTTATACAACATACATTTAGCTAACTAAGAAAGCTAATTAGCTGGCTAGCTGAGACGAGACAGATCGACATGACAACCTGAATTAACAACATAAATTAACAAAAAACTAACTAGCTAACTTAGAGTCCTAATTAGTCAGCTAGGACGAGACAGATTGACATTTTAAGTTAACAGGGAATTATCTAGGTTTTTTACAAAAGAAACAACATAAAGTGCACGTGCAAATGTGCAGACAAGAGCGACAAAGTGACAAAGCGACGAACATGACATTACAATACTCTGTGGTGATGAGGTGATGAGTTGAGGTTTTGGCAGTGATACTTACATACCAAAGCACCTTCGGCAGAAATTCCAACCTGAAGTCTGTTTGTGAATGAAGCTACAGGGTTGAACATTTTTTGGCATCCTTGTTCAAGATCAGCAGGTTGGATGGGCACAGCCATTTCCAGGTCTCTCCAGAGATGCTCTATTGGGTTCAGGTTCAGACTTTGGCGGGGACACTCCAGGACATGTCACTCCTGTGTCTTCACTATACAGTAGCTCTTAATTTGTTTGCATCAAATTTTTCCCTCTATACTGACTAGTCTCTCAGTTCTAGTTGCAGAAAAAACCTCCTCAGAGTATGATGGATGACGYCAWCCCTACAAAGAGTTCATTCATAGTTGGCTACCTGTGTGACCAAGATGTGACCGAGGCTCTTCATCCTGAATTACTCAGCTTGACTGGGTGGCCACATCTGTGTAAATTGTTGGTTGTACCAAATTTCTTTCATTTGAGAATGACGGAGGCTTACTGTGAGTAAACTTTACGTCTTGCCACAATCTTGTCTCGCAGGTCTACAGACAATTCTCTCGAGCTCATGGCTATGTTTTCCCTCAGACAAACCAGACCAGCGGTGCAGTAGTGGCTCAGTGTGTTAAGGCTCTGAGTTACTGATCGAACGGTCGGCAGTTTGAACCCCAGCTCCGCTAGGTTGTTGCTGTTGGGCCTTTGAGCAAGGCCCTTAACCCTGTTTGCTCCCGGGTCTCGACAAAAGGGCTGCTGTGCAACAGGGGCGGATCTACCGGGGTGGCAATTGCCACCCTAAGAAAAAGCCTTGCCACCCCAGTACTAGTGTTCTAAAAATAAAAGAGTTTTTTAATTTATCTGACGTTCCAATCCAGATATCAGGTTCAAGACAATCACACATCAGCCTTTATTTCATTTTTATAGGACAATGTAAAAATGTGCACCTAAGTGTATACACTGAATAAGAATAGCGTTCCTTGAATCTACAAAAACCATGCAAGGGGGTTTGCTTTAGTGTTGCCACCCCTCATAATGTTAATGCCACCCCCTTGCCACCCCATGAATAATTTTCTAGATCCGCCCCTGCTGTGCAATGAAGTCACTTGATGGACAGCAGTCATGTTGTAAAGAAACACTGATCTCAAGAAACACTGATAGGATAAGCACTGTACAATCTAATCGCATGATACATTCCTTCTAATGACCRGAATTTCTTTCGGAATTTAATAATTACTAGCCACACGGAGAAAGAATTATGTTGACAGCAAAACTCTGGTTTGTTGAAAAATGTCCCCTTTGTCTCCCCCCAACTGGAGGCCTCCACTGGTAAAACAATATACAAGCCAATGTATTGTTTTCAATTTGAAGAAAGCGCTTGGAAAATCTAATACATAATACATGTCTAATAAGGAAAGTGTCTTATTACGAATATCTTAATATGCTAATGCTTTTCAAAATGTATTTGCGTGCACGGTGAGACATGTGTCTGTCTTTCAGATGGGTGTACTGTATGAGGCAACAAAATTAGGTGCTCATTTCTCATGACGAATGGAAATGAAGTCTTCTTAATGAAGCTCAGATAAAGCAGGCGCAATAACATTCCACATAGATGCTTAATGCATTAGGCAATTCACATTTGACATTTGTAGCACCTTGCTGATTATTTAAATAGTTGTAAATAAGTAATCAAGTATTATATTATAAATGCACATGTGATAACCAGAAGAATGGAGAACATCTTAACTTCTTGAGACCTGAATGTTAACATGAAACAGGACATGAGAATTTCACCCAACTTCACTGTCTATATACTGTAAGATACTAATAAGAGGAGAAGACTGGTATGGAGGCGTTGATTAAGTTCATGTGAGGCGAATGTTCAGTGTACACAACAGGAGACGTCGGGTCTCGGGAAACTATGGAACAGTCTTGCAAAGAATTTTTTTTTTTTTAGTTCGTAAAGCAAGCAACTCTACTAGAACATGCGCAACATGCTCAGAAGACAAACAAATGGAAGGAAATAAGGAACTGGTCCTCCTGAATGACTCAAAAAGAGGGAACAACTGAGTCATTGATCCAGACTCATGTATCTCATGCGCATAATATAACCAAACACAACGTACTCGCTGAAATGAGTCACACTGTTCATCACTACTGCAGTATTAGTTCAGTTTCAGATCATCGTATTCTGTTATTAAAATCTAAAAAATATAAACCGTGCAGCATCGTAAGTGAAAAGAACAGATTGAGGAATTCTTCTTATTCTTGCTGGCGGTGTCTGAAAAACAAAAGAAAAGTATTGATACATATTGAGCTTTATGTATACAGTATGTGCCCTACCTTTTCGATCCATACACTGTTTAAAACTCCAGTAACTACTTCTAGTACTACAAGTACAGGTGTTGGACAATAAACTGAAACACCTGGTTTTAGACCACAATAATTCATTAGTATGGTGTAGGGTCTCCTTTTGCGGCCAATACACCATCAATTCGTCTTGGGAATGACAGATACAAGTCCTGCACGGTGGCCAGAGGGATTTTGAGCCATTATTGAACCCCAAAGTGGCTCAATAATGTTTAGATCTGGCGACTGTGCAGGCCAAGGGATACAATGTTTGAACCTTTGGGTGCACATGGTCCTCAAGAATAGTTCGGTAGTCCTTGGTAGTGCCGCGCCCATCTAGAACAAGTATCGGCCACCAGGCTGGCCAAATTTAGCCATGAATCCTCCAACACTAATTTGGCCAGTGTTTCAGTTTCATTGTCCAACCCATAACATAACTATTACAAGTAGTCATCGTCTCACACACTACAGGCAATTTGGGGACGCTAATTAGGCTTGTCTGCATGCCTTTGGGAMSAAACCGGAGGAAACCTAGCAAGCATGGCGAGAAYATGCAAACTCCATGTACACAAAGGMGGGAATCGAACCCGGACCCTGGAGGTGCAAGGCACACTAAGCCACTGTGACGCCTATTACAAATACTTCCGTTACTTCCCTATCAACTTACACCAGTCTGCCTATCTGAGTTTCTTTTATCAAAAAGGCCTGAAAGAAGAACTCATGATCTGACCCCCAAATGCATTAAGATAACTATTGTTTCCCTCCAGGTCTGAGGTTGGATCTGAACATGTGACCTGTGACCATGAATGCGACCCTCAGTCGTTTCTAATAAAGTGGACAGTGAGGTTATATACTGAGTACGTCAAAACACGTACCCGCATTTAAAGTGATTTCCTGTGCGGAATAGGTCTATTTGTCAATATTTCTCCTATAATATATCTTTATTATAATAATACATTGGCACTCATTTGGCAGACTATATCACATTTATTATGGATAATGGAACAACCGTCCAAAGAACCATCTATAAATCTTTCTCATGCCAACAGAAACTCAATACTAAATGAGCACTGCAGTGTTACAAATCATAGAGAGAAGTTGATCTTGTTAAACCGAGAAGATCCTGACAGAATTGTGCTTTGAGGCATTGGGATGTGGCAATTATATGAGTTAAACCTTGAAAATTGAGCTGTAATTTACGGTCGTGGTGTAAATTGAATGTAAGCATGGCATGGAGCATTTATATTTCTGTGCTTCTTTCTTGTGCTGAGCTAGTAAATATATATACAGAGGATTAGATTGATATGAAGATGTGTTATGAATGTATATAATCAAATACATTTCATTCAAACAGTGAGGCTTCCATTTGCACGCTTAGTAGCAGTTACTGAATTTTAATCCAGGTGAGGTGAGAATGCATGCAGCTGCCGTATGACTAACAGCTTGTTTAGATTGGAATGACCATAAATATTGGAATTTTTACTAGATGGCACGGTGACTTACCGCTTAACATTATCGCCTCGCACCTCTCGGGTTGGGGATTTGAATATCAGCGGTGTGTCTGTGGTGTTTGCTTGGTGGGTTTCCTCTAGGTCAGGCATGGGCAAACTACGGCCGGGGGGCCACATCCGGCCCGCCAAACTTGAATTTTTTTTTTTATAAATTAACCTTGTTAATGTTTTATTTCCCCTGTAATTCTGATGTTTCCTCACTAGATGGCGCACTCTAGATATATTGGCTTTGTTGAGGTGAAGCGTAGGCCTATTATACGGTGGCCGTAAAGTGCAAAATAACTTAAAAAAATAACAAAACCGAAAACAAAGTAACATTCAAAGACAAAATAACAAATTCAAAACCAAATGAACAAATCCGAAAACTAAATAGCAAATTCAAAACCAAATTAAAACCGAAACTAATTGTTAATTTGGTCTTGAATTTGTTGTTTTGTTATTTTGTTTTGGATTTTGTTAATTTGTATTGCACTTCTCGGCCAGTCAGATACGAACCGGAAAAGATAGGTATAGTTTGCGAATTAAATCCTTACCGCTGATTGGACGAGACACCTGTCACTCAAGATAAACAGGAAGTAGGAAATTGTGTCTCTAACTTTGTTTCTTGTGTGTTCTGCTTCATTAAAAAAAAAAAATTTCGGTGTGCAAAACTAAGAAAATAATTTAATTTTTCATTAGAAAGCAAGGAAATGGAATTTATTCAACGTTACTTTGAGGACGGACATTCGTATGCCGTGATTTTGGATATGCTGA
>QMIH01000807.1:124958-147049 GCA_003987875.1 Clarias batrachus | reverse complement strand
CTCATGTTGTCTCTTGTTTTGAACTCTCTTTTTTAATAAAAAAAAAGAATTTAAAAAACATTATTTATCCCATCCATAACTATCCCATACTAYCTGRCGTCTCCCTAACACTGCGTCCCAAAGTCTGCATTTTAAATTCACGTTCTAGTATTTTCTCCAAAAATTCACCGTCGTAATGATCCATAGCATAAGTCAAATGTGACAGCCACTTGAATGTTTGTTCGCGTCATTATTAATGGCATCCTGCCCCACCGAAATCTATAGTCATGATCCTCCCCCTGAGTAATGTTCCGTCTTATCACAATGCAGGCCTATATTCTACTCTCCCTCAGGGGAAAAAAACCTCCCCAGACAGTGCCTCTTCCTCTTCATAAACCTTCATTGCACTCATTGTAATCTTCCACCATGTAGCTACACTGATTAAAATTCTATTCTCATTGCAAACTGCAAACTCCTATTGATTGCATCAATCATTTACGCCCTGTGATATATCCTGTCCTCATTTGCCGAGATTATTTCACATACCAAAAAAAAAAGAAAAAAGAAAAGAAAAAGATATTTACATAAATCTGCAAACATCTGTGCTGTGTTGGGAAGTATAAAGAAAGAGAGACATTCCTGTCCTTGATTAAAAATCCTCTGTTCCATGCACGGAGAGAGAGAGAGAGAGAGAGAGCGAGCGAGCGAGCGAGAGAGATGTGCTGAGTTGTAGCTGTCACTGCTTATCCTTCATGTGACGAGTCGCACCCCTATTTTGATTCATGACACAAATAAAAATGGTCAACCTTTCTTGACTTCATTTCCTTCTAGCTAGGGACTTAAAATAATTCAGCTTCATTTTTTTTTATTTTATTTTWTTTTTTTTGACACTGTGAGCAAAAGTCCATCCTCGAACCTATAATATATAGAAGCACCAAGGCAAATTCTATGAAGTACAGTACAATAATCTTATTTAAAACTGTGCCATTACAAGATTAGAATAATCTTACAAGATTATTACAGATTATTCCGCTGCATGAGATGATCCGAATTGAATTTTGGTGAAAATCTATAACAGACTGTGTGCTAATGTGCATAGTTTGGTGTAGAGTCGATTTCACCAGTGCTCCTGCCCCTAGGCGTTGCTGTCCTGTGAGTTTCCTACAGTATAACTTTCTTTTGGTGGCTGTGGATTTGCATAATATTTCATTGCCAGATATTTCTYATTAACTGTCAATATTGTGATTAAAAAGAAAAAAAAAAAAAAAAACGGCTAAATCATAAGATCCTTGTTCTCCAAGGGCATCACCAAAACAATGCTGAATTATCAAGGCATGGACTCTCCACATCCTTTGAAGGTGTGCTGTGATGTCTGGCACCAAGGTGTTAGCTGAAGATCCTTTAAGTCCTGTAAGTTGAAAGGTGGGGCATTCATGGATCAGACTTGTTAGTCCAGTACATCCTTTGACATGCTCAATCAGATTGAGATCCGGGGAATCTGAAGGCTGAGTCAACACCTTGAACTCTATGTCATGTTCCTTAAACTGTTCGTAAATGAATTTGCAGTGCGGCAGGGAGCATCATCCTGCTGAAAGAGGCCAGTGCCATCAGCGACTTCCTCCTTTCAGGCAATGATGTTTAGGCACAGTAGGTGTTACATGTCAAAGTAACGTCCACATGACTGCCAGAACCCAGGGTTTTTTCACTACGGGTTCTTTATGCACAGAGCATCACTATAGCTTAGCTAGCTTGCCAACTATTGCCCAGGTAATGAGGCACATGCACCTGAATATCCACATTACAAACCAGGCCACATCCGTGCATTGCTCCATAGTCCAGTTCTGACGTTCACGTGGCCATTGTATGAGCTTTCAGCAGTGGACAGGGGTCAGGATATGCACTCTGACCCATCCATTCTGTGGCTGTGCAGTCTGGTACACCGTAAGCTGCAATGCACTATGGGTTCTGATATCCTCCTTTCATAGCCAGAAATAACTTTTTACATTAAGATGCAAATCATTATGCCCAATATTGTACACGTATAGACCTCCCTTACATCTCTGGTGCCTTGGGGCATGACTCGACCAGACGTCTGTGGGTATGCTGTGATGTCTGGCACCAGGACATCCTTGTTTGTTTGGCACATTCCACGGATGCTTGATTAGATTGGGATCTGGGGAGTTTGGATGCCAGGTCGATGGCCTTGGGCTCATTGCCTGCTGGACCGCATGTACAGCAGGCTGTGGTGCATGGGGTGTTCTGGTGCCTTTTCATCTATAGCCAGCATGGGCTCCTTTTTTTTTTTTTTTTTTTTTTTTTGTTATGCTCCATTCTTTGGTATTGAACCCGATGGCCCGGCACGAACGAGCCTTGAGTGCCCATAATCTGTCACCAATTTGTTGGTGCATAATTGATGTTAATGTGCTAACGTTATGGCTGATCGGTGTAGATCTGCATTAATAAAAATATAAATAATGCAAAACAGTACATGAATCATGTGCATAATGATTTTCTTTTGACATTTGGCTCAGCTATCTCTCTCTCTCTCTCTCAGACATTGACTACAGAAGATTTATGTTTAGACACTGAATATATCCACGCGTTTTTTTTTCCATCTGGAGTGACTTTTGCGATGGGAATTGCTGCGCTCTAGGTTGTTCTCTCGCCTGCGCTCTTTGCAGAAACAGAGAAATGGAGTCCTCAGTTCGCTCAGTCAAACGTGAAATCACCAGCTTCTTCTTTCTATGCCTCGCAGTCAGTGAGGTCTCACTCATGCCTAAAGGAAGAAAAGATTTCCATAACAGGGGCATCGTAGTGGACAGCTATATGAAGAGTACATCTACAACACCCATGCAAACGTGAATGACGTGCGTGTTTGTTTGGGTGTGTGAGACATACAGATTAGGAGGGAGGGGAAGAAAAGAAAAACCTTAAAGTGACGTGAAAAGGAAAAGCGTTTCTGTCATGTTGTCATAGTGGGATTTTTTTTTTTTTCCTCCCTGCACGTTACCCACGCAACATTTACTGAGGCAGTGGTAAAAGCTGTAGTGGTAGTGACACCAGACCATGTCTGTCACCGCATGCAGCCAAGTGTGAATACCTGCATGGGGGATAGGAGCGATATGGGAAAGGAGAGCGAAAGAAAGCGTGAGAGACGGGTAGAGGGAGGAAATGATAAGGAAAGGAAGGTGAGAAAAAAATGTGGATTTATTACAGCATATGTCAGTTTCGATTAAAGCCCGTGAGCATGTGTTTTTGCTTTTTCTTTTGCTTTTTTATGAACGACTGCTGGTGCTTATTGAAGGAAAATAAAATCCTGAAACACTGCAATATCCTCAGAGTGGAATATTTGTCATGGGTTTAGAAAATTCTTGTGCAAGTTTGTTGTTTGGTTTTGTACTTTAAAAAATTTTTTTTCGAGAGAAGTTCAAGTTCATGTTGACATGATAACGTCACCTTGAGCTGCGTGATTTAATTGATTACACCATTTAATCCAGGGGTCTCAAACTCAGTTCCTGGAGGGCCGCAGCCCCACAGAGTTTTGTTCCAACCATAATTAAAAACACCTGATCCAACTAAACAAGTCATTAAGGCTTATTTGAAAACTACATGGTATGTATGTTGGAGCGGGGTTGGAACAAAACTCTGTGGGGCTGCGGCCCTCCAGGAACTGAGTTTGAGACCCCTGCTTTAATCTATCTTTTGTTGGCCGATTTCAGTTATTTAAATCGATGGTTCAGTTTACAAATTATTTAGTAAACTTATATTAGACACAATAAATGGTCTCCATCCATCCAGAAACCTCTGTAGTCCAGCTAGGGACCGCGGAGACCAGTGGTGATCATTGTATTTATTCCCATTTTGTATGACCGCGGTAGGACCTCCGGTCACCAATCACACATTATCGGCAATTTAGAAACGCCAATTAGGCTAATCTTTTGACTGTAGGAGGAAGTATTGAAGTACCCAGAGGAAACCAACGGAACATGGGCAGAACATGCAAACTCCATGCACACAGACCTGATTCGGGAATCGAACCCAGGACCTGAAGGTGCAATGCCACAGTGCTAACCAATAAGCAACCGTTCCGCCATGTTATATTGTCTAAAATGGACAAAATCCCTAAAAATATACTAGCTAATATAGCAGATCATCTGGCATATAGAGTGGGACCTCAGCATACGAAKGCTCGTCTTAAGAATTATCGAAATTTTGCAAGAAATTTTCCTCGGCATGCGAGAACCGAATGGCTCACGCCGGCTTGCGTCTATGTTGCGCGTACCCTTAATCTTGTTTACGTCAGTGGAAAGCCAAGCAAAGTAAGTTTGCGTATTTATTCATTATTTTTTTTTTTGCATTTTGTGCAGGAAGCATGAAGAAACAGACACTTTCAGTTAAGTTTTTGAAGCGGCCGGTGCCAAGAGGAATCATAAATCAAAGTTCATTGAGATTTAATATCTATTTATTTAATATTTTACCTCACTTACACGTATTTTCTAAATATTCTCATTGTCTTTACTGTATATGCAGAAATGTGATTATAGTGTTGGGAAATTAGTAACTATTGCTAATATTTTTTTGGTGGCTGGAACGGATTATCCGCATTTACATTATTCCCAGGGGAAAACGTGTTTCACAGTACGAAATTTCACCTTAAGGACTCGCCTGTGGAACGGATTAAATTCGTTTGTTGAGGTACTGAGGTCCCAGCTTTACCAGGGGGAAAAAAACTGCTCCACAGATACTCAAGATTTTAGAAGTGGTTTGTGCAATACTGCCACCTACTGGACTGGAGTATGGAGCAGACGATTAGCAGGGGGAAAAAAAAGGTAGAGTTTTGACATTTAAATAATAAACAACACGAGTCTTTAGTATCTATAAGAAACCAGACGATAAACAACAGTGCTATTGTATCAAACTGATTATCTCAATGTTTAAAATTTGAATGAATGAACTATTTAGCTCTAAATATCACACTGTTGCTAGCATGCTAGCATGATGTAAACACTGGTAGATGTAAGAGGAGAAAGCCTTTAAACGCTCCTAACCATAAGGAATACCGTTTTTTTTTTTTAATTGTACACAATTTTCTCAGCGTTTTATGAGACGGACAATTGCGATGGTGTTTAAAAGAAATTGAAGCTTTGGATGTTTATCTGGAAGCAAGAGAGCTTTCCAGTCTAGAGGATCAAAGCCCTGCTGCATTCATCTCTTTAAGAGGTCTCAATCCCACTGGGACCATTAGGACAAGGTAACAGGAGCAAGTGTGTAGAACCAGGTTTGTGTTTGTGTGGAATCCTCAGCAATGTGTTTGTGGGATATTAGTGGGGATTGTGATTGTATTGCAGCTGGCAGAGCACATCTGTTCTCCTCCCAGCCTTGTAACAACTATTATCCGAAGTAATTAGCATAAACAGATCGCGTCCCTCGTCCCCACTTTTCCTCATTTCTCTCCTTTCCAAGCGTACTTTTTCCAACAGATTTACCTCTCCCCTTTAGTTCCACACATTATTTTTTTTTCACTTTCCTATTTTATTCAATATGCCTTCCTATAGCTCGGCTTGTCCTCCCATCTCCCGGTTCTGCTCCGCTTCACCCCCCTCCCCACCCGATCAGGCCCTAGCACCGCTCCATCTCACCTCTGATCTATCGAGTACTTCCTCGCTGCTCGTTTGATCGTCGAGTGGTTTATTTTTGTTGCACTATGGCTCGCAAGACACCTCACTCCACGGCTGTGCTGCCAACACGCTTTCGAAGCGAGAGAAAGGAGAAATAAAAGCTCATTTCGCCGCGATTCATCGCGAGAAGATTGCCCTGCATTTATTGATAATTGCTTTTCCGTTTAACAGTGACTCCACGCCGAAGCATCAGTCGTGTAAACTCTGAGAAATGCAGCTGTCACTGCAATTAACTTCTTGCTTTGCCTAATGAAAGGATTAATCCGCTGGCAAATCTCTCGGCTCTTTACGCGCTCTCATTCATTTCGCTGTCAGAGAAATAAAGGCAACCCGTGTGGTGAAAAATAGGCCAATCTGTACGCGCCGCCAAAAGCGCCATTCAGCCACACGGTTTGATGTCACTTTAACTCTGGCCTCTCAGTTTTGTTCCTATTGACTTTTAAGCACCGGTGTTCAGTCTTGGCTTCCTGCAAATGGCTCCTGTTCCCGCCTACCTCCGCGACGTTCGGCTGCTTACACAAACTGCGGCTCTGAACCTCTTTTCACTCGCAGCGGTGTCTTCCTGTTTTTTTTTTTTCCCCCCTCTTCTTCTCGTCCTACCTTCAACCAATACACATACCCACACATGAGTTCAGTTCATGCGCGCCTATACGTACAGTACGCACACTCTTGTTCGTGCTCTTTCCGCACCGTGAAGTTCCTGGCCCCGCGTGTCGGGTGTTGTCGCTTATGGAAGCTGTACCCAGTTAATTAATTGTGAATGTCACTCAGTGGAGATCGAAAGGAAGCTTGCTTTAAATCGCCAGCGCGATCAATCAGACTATTGATTCCCGTGCTCTTTTCGTCCTACCACACACAAACAGGTTACCCTGATAAATCAGGTCCCTGGTAAATGTCGATCAGTCAAAGTATTTCAGTTAATCCATGAATCAAATTGTGTGACGAACACTTCCCCTGGACTCGGGGTTTAAAAGGTCATGTTCAAATTCGTTAATTATTTGAAAGTATTAATTTCAGAAGCCAAGAGCATAAAGAACCGGATGAATCGCATTAAGACAAACTCCATCACAAACGTTCTTAATTAGTGGCAACAATACCAGCAAAGTGAATATTTGGCGTCCAGGCTTGAAACGCTTCCTGTTCGGAGCCTCTGAGGCCTGKCGGCGCGCTTTTGAAGCAAGTCTCCAAATTAATAGCGAGCGGGTTTTGGAGGCATCCGTGAAACGAGCACATACGGAGAGGCCATCAAAATATTCAGAGTTCAGTTGTCTGCTTTGATGACTGCGCACATAAAGATGAGGGAGGAACAAACAGTGAGTGCTGTCAGATCTGGGCCGTGGTAAATTATTATTTTTGAGAGAGAAAAAAAAAAAAAAATCCAAATCTCAGTGCGACGCCACGTTTCATATCAGGAGCACACTGAAAAAAATGCTAATAATGTTAATAATAGATATTCGGTGATGTATCATAATATTTTTTTTTTTCTGTAGGAATTCATGTTTTGACACACTGACTCCAAATAAAATAAAAAAAAAAAACATTTCTATTGCAAACATTTTTTTATTTATATACAGTATGTTTGCATTAGAGTTGGTGATATATTGCTGTTCCTCTATGATCCTACAGGTGGTGCTCTAAACTATTCACAAATTGGCAGGCAAGCACAGCATCCTGTGTGGAAGGAGTGAATTATTTGCTATGTTTTTTAAAAAAAAAAAAAGAAGTTTTTTTTAATTAGCATTGAATCGGGAAATTAATAAAATAGTGATACTAACAGAATCGCAGTACCAATCTAATCGCTGGCTAGATATCATCGTGACGATATTGTATCGGCTGGGTCCGGTGATTCCCACCCCTACTTAATAATAATTCCTAAGGATAAGGATTAAAAATGTTCAAAAGTTTTAATCAAGCAGTTTACACACTGAGAAAGAACATTATGTACTTTGAAACAACTTTTAAATATCTAATTGAATTTGCCTCAGAATATACATACAGTATGAATCAGTGAAGTGAGTGCATGTGGGCTGCTCCGAAACTGGTCAGGGTTGCGAAGGTGGACATTTGATATGAAGCCGGAATACACTCGAGGATAGGATGCCAGTCCGTGAACACACACACTGACATTTTTATTAATGTGGAAATTCAAACCTACTGGCATCCATCCATCCATCCATTAATGAATTTATACATCAGTTACTTAAACCACTTAACTTCTGTATGAACATGGGGACGTGGAACATATCCTTATCTAAATATCTAAAATTCGTTGGAAGCAGTGCCAGGCCATTGCAGGGAGCAAACACATGCACTCACACATCCAATCTTACAACCCTGGAGGTGTGAGGTGTCAGTGCCCCCCAGTAAGCCACCATGCTGCCTACCTACTGGCGTGATTTTGGTTAGTCTGGGATCATTCATAATCAGAAACAATGGAACAGGACGCGCACGCGAAACAAGGCTTGGATGTAATAACAATAAATTAAGACGGCGAGACTCCGCAACAGAATATGACACTCATGGCTTCCATGGCAACAGATGCCATGTGCTTGTATTCGTTTTGATTTCTACTATACGTTATATCTTATTGTTTTGTGTCCAGCTCGTGCGAAGTATGTTATTGTTCCCGAATCCGAGACTTGCTTTGTGTTGTTCCTTGCGCTTCCTGGTTTTGGCTGATCCTAGTTTACCCGCAATGGATTTTTATGATCCCCGTTATGGATGTGGACGAGCAAGAGCTTACGCACTTGCATTATGCCTCGAGGTGCATACTGTATAACAACAGTTCTTGCTACTCCACGATTTCAATTAAACATTTCAATTAAATATAACTATTAAGCGGTGCAGTAAAAAGAACTGAGCCAATAAGATGTCAACAGATCAAATCACTATSCTGATACTTAGTTCACGAGATGCTGTTTGGCATCTACACTGTTTGGAGTCAGATAACAGCAAATTCAATTTCTTAAAACTACACACAAACAGAAACAGGGGGGGGGGGAAACATTAATTGATGCTATCAGGCCCTAAAATGGCAACTGGAGCTTACTCCCTAAGCATAGTGCCAGATAGAACATGACGGAAAGAAATCTTTATTTTAGCATACTATGTGTTGTCTAGTGTTTCAATTATCACTCCAGGTTGCAGGGGGATCCTGGAGCCTATCACAGGAGACCTAGGGCACCCTGGATGAGGTGCCAATCCATTGCAGGGCACACACACGCTCATTCAAACACTACAGGCAATTCGGAAACACCAATTAGTATAATCTGCATGTTTTGGGGCTGTTTTGGAGGAAACCAGAGAACCTGCAGGAAACCCAGTAAGCACATCGAGAGCATGCAAACTTTGTGAACATAGACCCTGGAACGAATTATGCTCGCGATCCAAGGTTCCACTGTAATTAGTGGTTAGCACTGTCGCCACCGCACCGCACCGTTCCAAATACAGTGGAACCTTGGATCRCGAGCATAATTCGTTCCATGTTTGAATATCGGAAGCACTCGGATATTAAAGCGAATTTCTTCCATAAGACTCCAAAGACTCTAAAAATATTCATATAGAAATTAAGTGTAATGTCGGGAAACTTTAACACGTTACCTCTCTAATGACACTTGCACACGACGCTTGGCAGACAAAGCACATTCGCATATCAAGACCTTGCTCGTTTATTAAGTTAAAAATTATTTAAAAATTTTGCTTGTCTTGCAAAACGCTCTCAGGACGACTTACTCGCAATCCAGTGTCTCAYTGCATCTCTTTCTGTAATTGGATTTTTACCAGGAGTGTTTAGATAGACCTCATATTCCAGTAATAATAGCGCGATCTGAATAAAATAATGTAAACACCTTACAGTCCTGTCCAGGGTGTATACCGCCTTGTCCCCTAAGTCTCCTGGGATAGGCTCCAGGCCCCCCGTGACCTTGAATACAGGATTAAGCGGTATAGATGATGAATGAGTGAGTGAGTGAGTGAGTAAGTATTCTATCTGTGCATATTTGCCCCAATTGGGGGTAACATTATGTGATGTGTTCTACTTCAATTTGCTTTAATCCATGAGGACAACTCTTTCCCAATCCTGACTGCCTTACAGATCACTGAAAAAAGTTTGATTCTGATTAATTTTGCTTCGTGCATGTAAACACACGTCCTATCGGCTCAGCATCCGTGTTGAGAGTTAATTTGGAATCTCTAATCAGAATTATTTCAGTYGSAATAATATCCCTGTACTTGTCGCTGAAAATGGGTGTTGAGCAGTTCCTGACCGTGATGGTGTAACCCTCAGGAAGATATTGAAGAAAAACCATTTCAAACATTTCACCTTGAATCCTTTCATTTTGTGAGCGCAGTAATCATTTCATATAAATCCTAAAAAGTATTCCTAGAAACACTTGGTCGTGAGATATCATCCCAAACCAGCATGCGCTACATGGAGCCTCACAAAAGAAATCACCGTTTGTAGTAATCGCTTTCTTGTCACGTATACGGAAGGTTTCTTTTGCTCTTTTGAGAAAATTACCATCAGCCAGAAAGTTTCAGGCTGCAATTAAGCACACACACAAAAAAAATGGTACTACATAAGAATGGTAATAAGGTTGAAAGGACACCGCAAAAATTGTGATTCTACATTGAGAATCAGAAGGACTGCCAAGACATTGTGAGTCCTCGCAGCCAAGTTTATCCCACGTTCGCTCGAGACGTCTCTTTGTGTCTCATTGTCATCTCCACTCCAGTCATTAGTTTGTTGCCCAGTTGTGCGTTGCTAATACTCGTCCTGGAGTCGACGCTGGCTGTGGTGATGCTGTAATTTATGGTTGCGTAAGCTCTACAGCCCTGTGCCAGCATTTTCTCCTCATCCTCAGTCTTCGTTGTCTTGTTTTTTTTTCCCTTTATCTGTGTATCCTCGGTGACCTCATACGCGCAACCCTGCACCCCGCTGTAAATTCACATCACCGCTGATGCGTTTATCGGTATGATGGGGTGGAATGGCGACTAAGGGAAGAAGGCACACGCACATCAACATCCATGCTCGTAACTCTTTCAGCGTCGGCTCCTCTTTCTCTTTCTGTCTCTCACACGTTACCGCACGCGCACTTAACACGCTTAAATGGTTATCATTCTCCCTTCCGTACTCTATTCCTTCGGTGTGTGCACGCTCACACACACCAACACACACACACACACACACACACACATAAAGCCACCTCTCACCTCAGCTGCTCAGACAGATACTAATGACTCACTGATTAGTTCATTAGCCTGACACTCACTCCCTGCCAGAGTCGTCACTGTTTACTTTTTGTGTGGACAAACCCACGTGCCTGTCACCACCGTCATCTAACGAGGAGCCTCTGCAAGAAAGTGCTTCTGTATAGCTGTCACATGCCACCCAAATGAGGCTTTGATTTTTGCTCTGCAAATAAGCACTAATATTCACCACTTTGAAGCATACGTTTCATTTATTCTCTCTCCCTCTCGCTCTCGTCACGAAACATCATTACAGTTCCGAACGTTATTTATTTTCCTGCTGGGAAAGAAGMGTCGGACGGTCTTTCAGACACATTACTCTCTAAAACAGCTCTAATCTAAGCAGCCGGCAGCGAAACCTACCGCCGCTATCTGATTGGCTGCCGCGCAGCCTGCCGGCACCTGATTGGGAAGATATAACTGTCCGTGTGCCTGTGAGAGGGCAAAGATGATATGAAAGCAACAAAGAGGACAGACGGAGCCAGGTAGAATAAATAGGAATAACTTCCACTTAACAATATAAGGGAGAGAAGTCTGAGGGATAAGCCGATGCGATGCGTAGACTGTACAAAAGCTTTGTGATGTCATCCTTATGTTCTCTGGTCGTTACTTGACTCCACCTAAACCCTAGATAATCCACAAACGGGTAAATGTACAGTACAAACGAACAGAGCCTAGCACCTGGTTGGAACATGCCTGCTTATCGCAAGCTAGCTAGCTAGCTTAGCATTAGCTTAGCTAAAATGCTGAGTGGCAAATGTTAAATTACAATAATTCCTGGAAGCTGTCCTGTGCATTTCAGTGCCCTAAGCATTTCATTGTACGGTCAAATAAACCGGAATAAACCTGCTTAGCTAAAGTGATGTCACTCATATCGGCCACTCCCCTCATTATACATGATTGTATGGCCTAATATTATTGTAACTGATGAGTCACAAAATTCAACCCCTGTCCAGTTGGGAAATCTAGTTTTTGAGACCAAAACCTTTTTTTGTACCAGGTTTATGTCTGTTGTAAGCGTGGACATTTTTTAACATTAGCCTCTATTGGGATTGACTCATTTTTGGAGCCTAGTGGTCATTTGAGGTACTGCACAATTTGGCACTCCTGTGTTGAACCCATGTTTCAGAACCAAAGGCTACCACTTCTGTATGATAGAATAGAGCGGGACGGAGATGAACAACAATGCCAGTATAATCTGTTGCATCTCTCCAAAAATTTGTATCCCCAGTGTAGCCACAAACGTCAGCAGTGAATTGTGAAGTCTGGTTTAGACAGTTCTTCAATCTCAGCTACATCACTCAAGTTCGGAACTGATCTCTAAAGATGTTTGTGTTACGGTAAAATTATGAATCGTACSTGGACTTATCAGCATTGTCAAATTCAACAGCATTAATAGTCTCAAAAAGTTTCTTAGATTTTTACATATTTCTTACAGTTTTTACAGTATTAAAAATTACAAAGATTTTGAAATTTTTTTTAATAGGCATTGATGTGTTCATTGAGCAAAACTCTTTTTTTCCCCCTATATCAATAACTTATTTTACCTGCTGTGAAAGACCTGTGCAATACTATACTCAGTATGCCACATGGTTCTAGCACCGTATACATCACTATTCAATAAACGGCCGGTTTATTATTGCCTTGACTGCAGTTGCTTATATAGACATATACAGGGGTTGGACAATGAAACTAAAACACATGGTAATTCATTAGTATGGTGTAGCGCCTCCTTTTGCAGCCAATACAGCATCAATTCGACTTGGGAATGACAGATACAAGTTCTGCACGGTGGCCGGAGGGATTTTGAGCCATTCTTCTAGCAGAATAGGGGTCAGGTCACTACGTGATGTTGGTGGAAGTAAACGTTTCCTGACTCGCTCCTCCAAAAAACGCCCCAAAGTGGCTCAATAATATTTAGATCTGGTGACTGTGCAGGCCATGGGAGATGTTCAACTTCACCTTCATGTTCATCAAACCACTCTGTCACCAGTGTGTTGGTGCATTATCATCCTGATACACGGCACCTCCTTCAAGATATAATGTTTGTCACATGGTCCTCCAGAATGGTTCGGTAGTTCTTGGCAGTGACGCGCCCATCTAGCACTAGTATTGGGCCTTGAGAATGCCATGATATTGCAGCTCAAACCATCACTGATCCACCCCCATGCTTCACTCTGKACATGCAACAGTCTGGRTGGTRCGCTTCTTTGGGGCKTCTCCRCACCATAACTMTCCCGGATGTGGGAAAGACAGTGAAGGTGGACTCAACAAAGAACAACACATGTTTCACATTGTCCACAGCCCAATATTTCACTGCTGGCACCATTGAAACCGACGTTTGGCACTGGCACGAGTGACCAAAGGTTTGGCTATAGCAGCCCGGCCCTGTGCATTGACCCTGTGGAGCTCCCGACAAACAGTTTTGGTGGAAACAGGAGAGTTGAGGTGCACATTTAATTCTGCAGTGAGTCGGGCAGCTTTGGTTTTATGTTTTTTGATTACAATCCGGGTTAACACCCGGACATCCCTTTCAGACAGCTTCCTCTTGCGTCCACAGTTACTCCTGTTGGATGTGCTTCGTCCTTCTTGGTGGTGTGCTGACGTTACCCTGGATACTGTGGCTCTTGATACATCACAAGGACTTGCTGTCTTGGTCACGGATGCGCCAGCGAGATTTGACAATTTGTCCTATTTTGAACATTGCAATACTGTATTTCAGCCCCTGTATATACACAACAACACTATATAAAATAAGAGTATTTTGCAAGTACTTTTATGGAAGATGTGTTATTGTTTTCAATGAATTGGAGACTGTCCATCTACCTTAATTATTTGTGATTATAGGTTTTAAATAAACAAGTCTAGCTAGTGTGGTTATTATTATGTTTTGTTTTTAGCTGACCATGACATGTCCACCAAGTATATACAGTAGTTATTGAATCCATTTAAATAAACTTGGCTGTRTGGCCTACTTTAAACCGTCACAACCCTGACTAAGCACATATGCATGGTCTTCATGTGTCCCATAAGCTTTACATCTGCTGTCTTGCTCACATAACATTGCACACCTTTAATCTCAGCCTGATAGCCTTTTGTTGTGTTTAACACCTCGTTGTTATTGTATGTTCCTCCTGAATAATGTCTTCATATTCATTTCCATCTCTGAGCGAGACCAACAAGAGCAATGCACCGCAGAAGGTAATCCGGGAATAAGCTACAGCAAGAACAGGAAGGTAGATCAGGAGGAAGAGGAGGAGGAGGAGGAGGAAAGAAGCCATGAAGGTGCTGCTGGAGTTACTATAGTTGGCTATGGGAGATTGAGCGATAATAAGACAGATGGATAATTACGTAAGGATGGACGCTGATAGATGGTGATTTTGGGATGGAGATGAAAGTCAGTCCAGCGGGTGGCTTTTGGTGTGCCGTGGTGATGGCGATAAGTAGAGCCAGTATCTTCCAGCSGGTGGACTAATTCTGTAGCAGCTGCCAAGCTCACAGGGCTATTTTTAATAGTATTAAGCCCATCTTGTTATCAGTGGAGCGGCCGGGCACCGAGTGAGGCGAGATTGAAACAGCGATTTCCAATTTGAGATTGTGTCACACACATCTCTGTGCTCCGAGATAACATCGGTAAATCAGCCGCCATCATCTCGCTCCCTCTCTCGATCTCTCTTTTTTTTTGTCTCAGCTTTCCTTGGTTGCTCTTTTTTTGTTTAATTCGTCCGCCGCCTCCTCTTCTTTCCCTTGTCTTTCTTGCACTTCGCTATCTTTTTCAGAACGCCAATTAGCGCAACGGCGTTCTTAAAGAAACCTAAATTTTTTGTTGCTGCTTGTGCTTTCCTTCCCGCTTTGTACTGCAATCTATGCCCTCCACTCCATAACACACACACACACACACACACACACACACACACACATACACACTGCTTCGGCTTCTACTTCTTCTTCTTTTTTTTTTTTTTTTTTTTTTTAATTTCCGGCACCTCTCTTCCTCCTGCTCTTTTTTCATTTCTCTTCTTGTCATGATGCATAAGCCTCGGCTGCCTTCTCCTGCCTCGATTCCGAGGCTTGATTCCCCGTGGCCTTTCGAGAGGAGAGGGGAAAAAAATGGCCTGGCTTTTCCGTAATGTGTTTCAAAAGATTTACCAGTGCCGTGACCTTGGCGTGATAGTTCTCTTAACTGGCGCTTAATGGTTGCTCAGGGTCTCGAAAGCTCTCGATTCGGTTCCTTCGGGACTGAAACCAAACCATTAAAACCAAAGACAGGAGAGAAAAAAAACCAAAAAACAAACAAACAAAAAAAAAAGGAAAAAAACACGTGGGCACACAAAAGTGCCTCGACCGTAGGGACCTATTTTTGGTTGGTGGCGAATCCGACACCTGCTGTCGCAGTGTGCGTTCAGTCTGGCGAACCAGTTTCAGCACGAGCAGGAGACAGGGTCTGCTAATTAGCTCCATCAGTATAGTGCACCACTTCTTCTTCTTCCTTTTTTTTTTTAACGTCCTTTGAAATAACAGCCGGCTTTTAGACCACACAATGCTCTGATAATAACGTATAGCGGGTGCGATGCTGGAGATCACACACTCTTCCACCCACACACACACACAGAGTCAGCCAGGTGGCCTGCAGCTCCTGCCTGATTGTGCTGGTAGCACAGCCCTGTCAATGTTAAGCGGGTGCCTGCGGTGACCACTGATCTTTTCATTGCAGTTGTATACCCCCCATGGGAACCAGGGCACCCCTCCAGCCCACTGCAGCAATAGTCTGGGCACAGCAGTAGACACAAACACACACACACTCATAGAGTCAGGCTTGGGAAGCGACACGGGATAATCCTCGGCACCAAAGACCAGCTGAGGGCGCTTTGGATGGGAATGAGCGAGGGAGCCTAATCGCTGCTTGAGGCGTGGAGCAGAGCGGCCAGAAAATAAAAAAATGTAAAAAAAATAAAAATAAAAAAAAAGCACCCAGACCTTTAAATCTTTTTCACCGTGTAGCAACATGTGTCATTTAGACGTCTCACACGTCTCCACGTCATATATATATATATAACGTATTGCCTTTTAGGACGTCGCTGCTCATTATTGATTCATTTCATGGATCTTCCAGTCACGTGAGAGCAACGTTTTTTTTTTCTTTCCGGAAGCGGGGCTGATTAGTATGTTAAAGTCGTCTGCATGTTTCTCCTCTTCCCTCAATCCGACGATGACTCACTACTGGGCCATAAATGCCAAATGGGCACATGGGGCATGACTTCGGGTCTATACTAACAGAGTCACGCCAAGCTGCGCGCCCTATCAACTAGCTCCGGTGTCTGCTGCTCCGCCAGGATTTAACACAATCTCGGTCTCTTTCCTACTCCGCGCCACTTTAGCGTGGCGTATCCTTCCGCTGTCCCTTTGCGCCGAACCTCTCCTCCTACTCTCTCTCTCTTTCTCTCTTCATCGTCTCATCCCGTCGTCCTCTCCTCGAAAATATCAAACCGCTCCAAGTTAAGTCGGGGCGTTCGTTTAGAAATTTTGGCAAACACCAACAAACCAGTTTAATCCACAGAGCCTCAGAGGACACGTGGAAAAGCATGCGAGTTAAATGAAAAGTGTTGCCTTTGTAGCACCCTCGCGGGGTGTATTTTTATCTTCGGTTTGGTGCGAACGCTCTCTCGCTCTCTCTCTCTCTCTGTCTCTCTCTCTCTCAGCAAGGTACACCATTACCCAGAGTGTGTGTACTGTATGTAGACGTGTTCAGCATGCACCTCTGTGATCATGATGCTAGTTGATGATGTTGATGTTAAGGCAGAAGCGACACAGGTGGAATTTACATGTCCTTGGCGCAGCAAGGAGAAAAATATGAGCGTGGCTTAGGACGCGATCAACAGAAATCCCTTGCGTTATTGTTACAGGGTTTCATTTTGAACATTCTGTGCTTTCCATGAATATGATCCTTGACATGGAAAGCGATGTTGCATATCTAGGCTTACTTTCCATATATTAAGTCTTCACTGTGAAATTGAACATTTCTTTCTTTTGGCTTTTTATTCTTTCTTATGATAATAATAATAATAATAATAAAACATATAAAATTTTTTTTTACACAATTTCCACTAAGAAGGTTTGTTGTAATCGGAGTAAGATCACATCATTCAGATAAAGCGAATCACTTGCATGTAGCTGATGTTCTCGTGGATTCTGGATTTTTCTGGATTAGAAGCGTCCGAGACAATGTTTATAAACAGCGTCTAGACCAACTGCTTTGAACTTTTTTGCTGTCAAACATAATACAACKTCACAAAAAAAAACAAAAAAACAAGAGACGTTTAAAAAATTATACATGATATATGCAAAGGGTGTTCGAGTCAAACCGGGACTTTTATTGTGCAGAATAAGAACACGGTTATGAGAGTAAAAACTCCCTTTATTTCTCTATATAATCACTTTCACCATCAAGCTTTCTCAGTATTTCTCAGAGCCATGACTGTGCTCCACGTCTGACCTCCCAGGAACCCCTTTAATGGTCCAAACATGTTGAAATGGCCTGGAGCGAGGTCAGGACTGTACAGGGGATGTGGCGATAACTTCCAGCTGGATGCAAGTGGTGCAGTGGGGCAGTATGAGGTCGTGCATTGCCCTACAAATACAGGATGCCTTTGGTAATTAAACCAGTCCATTTTTTTCCTGAAAGTATTCCAGCATCTGAACGACTGCAGCGTGCAGGGATTGTCATTCACGGACGTACGGCCTTCTTTATAACGTTTGTCCCATTCAAATATTTTACTGTGGCTAAGAGTCTCATCACCACATTGTGCTCGAAGTCTTCTGTAAATGTCAATCGCTTTTATGTCTTCATTCACAAGAAAGTACATCATTATTTGGAGTAATATATCAGCTTAAATGAAGACCTCGAGGATTTAAAGTGTTATTGCTGTATGTTGTAATTAAATGCTCACAGGTTGCAGAATGCAGCCACGAGTCACAATCGAGGTCATGAATTCCTAACGAGATTTTGTCACGATTTTAATTGACGATTTTGAATAATTTAAATAATGTTTGTGTTATTCTGCCCACAGTTTAAAGAATAAGCTGATTGAGCTGATTGAGCTGAGAATTTAAAACTCAGATCCTCCAGACGAGCCACATCACAGCAATATGATGTTCTCCTTCCTAGAAAAGTACGCTTTGTTCTCTGTGATTTCTTTGTAAAGTAAATAACAAAATCATCTAAACAAAGGATGATGGCTAAACTAATAAATAGCCAGCCTCCGTGTGTGTTTTAGAAATCCCGCCTTCTGCTTTATGGAGTTAGTCTAGCCTAGAGCATAATGGTGGGACTTTAGTTTAGCAGAATGTTTGTTAATTATTACATTTTAGTGTCAATCTAAACCATATTAATCGATTGTGAATAAGTAATTACAGTGGAACCTTGGATTACGAGCACAATTCGTTCCAGAAGCGGGCTCGTATTCCAAAAACACTCGTAAACCAAATAGACTTTTCCCATAAGAAATAATGAAAACTAAAATTATTTGTTCTACAGCCCAAAACAATAAATACATAAAAATAATTAATACAACATATAAAGTAAAAATAAAAAATTTAACCTGCACTTAACATTTAAAAAAAAGTAAAACTAAATCCAGACAGGCGCATGTGGCATTGTATGTGTGTGTGTGTGTGTAATTAGCCCCTCGCCTCGTCTTAAACAGTAAAACTCCTTCTCCCTCCCACACCTCGCTTTTTAAGTTTCACAACTAACATACACAATGCAAACACTGTTTTAATGGGAAAAAAAAGAAATCTCTCTAATGATACTCGCGTGAGCGCATACTAACGGAATCACTGCTGTAAAGTAAAAAATAAAAAATAACAAATGAACCAGCACCTTACCTTTGAGAAGAATTACGACAGAGCTGAGTTTTCTGTGTAAATAAAGTGCGTGTGTGCAGCCGGGGTGATCTGTGTGTGTATGTGTGTGTGTGTGTGTGTGTGTATGTGTGTGTGTGTGTGTCGGTGTCAAATTACGCGCACACGCACCCACAAAGTACACATGGGAAAAGTGTGTGTCGGGGTGTGTTGGTGTGTGTGGGGCACAGTGTCAAATTACGCTCGCGCACACAGAAGAGAAAGGGAGATGTTGATCATAAGAGATGAGAACCAAAACTATAACGTGTTTCCTCCGAACCACGTGACGCAGCCGACTACATCTTTCCGAACTGCTCGCTCACACACCTTTGGGGGCGGCGTAACACACTCGGAGGACAGCGCTATCCGCTCCCTCCGTTGCGTGAGCTCACAGACGCTCCTGACTGGCTGTAGAGCCGTGATTAATGTGGGAGCACTAAGTACCTCTCATCCCTCCCCTCTGAGAGAGCTCGGCCAATCAGCTCTCTCTAGACCTCCGACTGAGAGGTTACAGCACCACCCGGGAATCGATCTTGCGATCCCCGGATGATAGGGCGAGCGCTTTACAACTGCGCCACTCGGAGGCGTCCACACTTGTTTAATATATAACAAAGTTTGTATCAGAATAAGTGGTATAGAAGGTGAATAAATGAATGTTTAATCATATAAAACCCAGACTTCTGGGTAGCATAGGGCCTGGAGTGTATCCCAGCAAACTTAGGATGCCAATTTATCGCATGGAACAAACCCACACACACATATATTATGGGCAATTTGGAAATGCCAGTTGACCTAATCTGCATGTCTTTGGACTGTGGGAGGAAACTGGAGTACCAGGAGGAAACCCACCACCCACTGGGAAAATATCCAGACTTCCCGCTCACAGATCCGAAGGAGAAGTCAAACCCTCGACCCTGAAGGTGAGAGGCGACAGTGCTAACCACTACACCACCATTCTGCCCTATACACTATGTATTTATATTGCTTACTGTTGAGTCAGCAAAAAAAAAAAAGCGGTTCTGATTTCCAAACATCAGTATTCATCCCAAAAATTAAGTTACTGAAAAAAAAAGAAGAAAATATTCGCATGCCAGGAAAGTAAGCAGAAACATCAGAAAACGGAAGCTGCTTGAGTTCTCACAGGAACTGTGGGTGGTTCTGCAGGATGCTCAGTAAAAGATTGTACCTGAGATCAAAGGATCCTCAGAGCGTTGTTACTTTAAATACTAACCTTGTTTCATTACTTATTGTTTATATATTTAATATGCACATATGTACAGTACTTATGCTATACAGCTTTACTTTGCATGTACCCAAGACTTCTGCACAGGACTGTATACTGTATGAGCTCAGAGGTTAACGTACTGCCCTGCTTATCAGAAGGCTTCAGGTTCAAATCTCAGCCACGAGTTCCCACCGTTTGGTCCCTGAACAAGACCCTCAACTGCTCGGATGTATAATGAAATAAAATGTCAGTTGCTCTGGATAAGGGAGTCAGTGTGGTAAGTTTAAATGAGCAGCTCTGGTTAGGTTATGTGTTTTTAAGGAGATTTTTTTTTCTTCTATGTATTTTTTCTCTTTCATCTTCTTTTAAGGGCTCAATGGAATACCAGCGTGCACAGTCCTTACTGAACTCGTAAAAAACTTGGCCATGAATGAAACATTCAAAAATCAATAATTAAACACATAATAATAACACAGCATGCTCTACAAAACCAATATTTACGTTCGACAGACAGCCTTGTCCAGAACCACTTACTTATTTTCACATCCAAGCAGTTGAGGGTTAAGGGCCTCGCTCAAGGGCGCAGCAGTGGCAACGTGGTGGTGCTGGGGTTTGAACCTCATCCCTTCTGATCTGTAGCACAAAGCCGTAACCACTGAGCTCCCCCATGACCTGTGTATTATTATTATTATTATTATTATATAATAACTGTAGAGTCATGTCCACCACCAAAGGATTTTATTATCCGTATTACTGCGTTTGCATGAGTCAAACCTTCTGAAACCAGGTCATGTGGCGTGACTCACCTCGTCAAATTACCCATCGTCCTGGATTTTTTTTTTTATCCGTAGCCGGTTACGCTTCTCGTCCGAGTGCGACGCGAGCCGAGCCGTGATGTCCTGGTGGGGCTAAAAATAATTTCCACTATCAGTTAGTTAAACACAGTTGTCACAGTAACATCCTGATAATGTCTCTGGTTGGAGCGACTTAACATAGTAATCGTGATTGTTCCGAATCTGCAATTTTCTACCGAGCAGCCTGTTCATTTACAGTCACACCCTGCATACGGAATAACACATCTGAGCCGAACACCCTGACTGATGGCCTCATGAATAATGTAGAATGCCATTTGAGATTCAGCGACATCAAATGTACTCAGGCTCCTCTTTATTTTCACTAAAGACTAGCGACCATATCAGGGTCACCGGTTAATCGCGTTGCTGCACTGGAACAATAGAATTAGCTTGTATGATTTATCTAACCGGGATATAGGAGAGATCTTGTACAGTAGGTAGGTTTTACTGTAGGTTACTCGGATTTCCTGTGCCTCATGCAGGGGCGGATCTACCGGGGTGGCACGGGGTGGCAGTTGCCAACCTAAGAAAAAGCCTTGCCACCCCATTTGCCACCCCAGCACTAGAATAAAAAGAGGTTTTTAATTTATCTGACGGTCCAATCCAGATATCAGGTTCAAGTCAATCACACATCAGCCTTTATTTCATTTTTATAGGACAATGTAAAAATGTGCACCCAAGTGTATACACCGAATAAGAATAGCGTTCCTCGAATCCACAAAAACCATGCAAGGATGCTTGCTTCAGTGTTGCCACCTCTTATAATTTTAATGCCACCCCCTTGCCACCCCATGAATAATTTTCTAGATCCGCCCCTGGCCTCATGTGATCATGTGATGCAACAATCACAATACGGAAAACCTTAAATTCGACATAGCAGGATGTCTGTAAGCATCATGTAAATGACCATGCCATTGAAAATGCCATTTTGCTCAGCCGCCAGATTCAGTAGGCCAGGTGGGACGCCAGTGGTGGCTAAGCAGATTTCTATTGAACCAGTGCCACCATCGCAGGTCCTCGCTGGACATCCATTTCATTTATGTACAATGTGATGAATTTTAAATTACAGCTCCAGTCATAATAACATTCCACCATCATATCAACAGTATTTCGTTTTAACGTAGGTGTCTGTAACATTTGTATTTATTACTACTTAAAGAAACGTGTTTACAGTATGTCTGCGCCCTGCCACGGGTTGTCGCCCCATCC
>QMIH01000807.1:85101-107938 GCA_003987875.1 Clarias batrachus | reverse complement strand
AATTGCAAACCCAAAACTAATATTAAAATGCAAAATAAAACCAAACCAAACAAACATAATTGATGAGTTTCGCTCCTCTGCTTGTCAGTATTGTTGCAGAGTTTTTCATTGGTCCTTCTGTCACAAACATACCACGGAGGCGGGTTTTACAGTGGGGTTTCCTCATTGGCCAGCTGTTATCAGGTGGGTCTTACAGTGCTGCGTTCTCACTGGTCGGTACAGAATATGAACAGATATGTTATACAATTAAATATTATTATTATTGTTGTTGTTGTTGTTGTTGTTATTATACAGTAGTGTGCAAAAGTCTTGAGCCAACTCTCATTTATATTCATATGAAATTAAATTAAACGATGTACTGTAGATTAAATGAAAGAAACAGGAACGAATGTTTTACCGGCTGCACCGGTYTACAGGCTGCATAGTGCMTAAAGATACAATTTATTGTAAAWTGGTTGTTTTCGTAACAGCCTCTGCAGCGACCTCATTTCCCCTCTCGTCTGTTCCAACCACTCAACATTTAGCATCACCAGCATCCTAATCACCGGCCTGATCACCTGTCATCATCTGTACCTGATTCTCACTGGTTCATGCCTTAAGTTAGTAGATGGGTTTCATGTTTTCATGATTTATAGGATGGCTTAAGAAACAAACACTTTTTTGTTCAGTAATAAATAATAAATAAAAATCTACAATTATTCATCTAATGTTATTATTATATCACTTCTCKAAGAATAATATACTGTATTCTTATATTGGTTTAATGGTTAGCACTGTGGCCTCGCACCTCCAAGGGTCCGGGTTCGATTCCCCCCTCGTGGTCTATGTGTATGAAGTACACATACTGTAGACATGCAGTCCAAAAACAAGCAGATTAGGCTAATTGGCGTTCCCAAATTGCCCGTAGTGTGAATGTTGACTGGAGTTACAATCCTAGCACGGTTGTAAAAATGTAAATAAATACAATGGTAATCACGATTGGCCTCCCCGGTCATTAGTTGGTCCACAGAGGTTCCTAGATGGATGGATGAAAGGAAAAATAATATACTTACTGTACATTACACTACAGTTTGTAGTTACAAACTATTAATAATACATACAGTACTGTTGTATTGTTTTGTAAATTGTTCAAATACATCTCACTTTATACTTAATCACAACGTTATTCACAGTATACAGTATTACTGTATGTCTCACTGTGGCTGATTTGTTACAGTTTACTATAATTGACATTTTTTCAGTCTTTTAAAGCGAAAGTGCCGTGTTATGACCTGGGGCATCGACAAARCTTACACTGGGCCTGTCGAGAGAGAGAAAAAGGCATTTCCACATTGTATAAATAAATAAATAAATGAATCACACTTCATGTACATTAAATTGTATGACATTATATTGGAATGTCTCCGCAAGTCTTAATCCAGAAATATAAGCCAATACAGTCTTGATAAACATGAGTGTTTACAATGTCTTACAGGAGTGAATGATTTCCCACCACGTAAGTAATTTTAGTTCATGTAAGCCTACGCTGATACACACTTCCTCTCTTCAGCACGTAGCAGCGATTAGAGAATAATTATCAAGATTCTGAGTAACTCATTCACTCACTCAGAGTCTATACCGTTTTTATTCATGTGTACGGGGACGTGGGGGGTCTGGAGCCTATCTCAGGAGACTTGAACAGGGTGTCAGTCCATTGCTGGGCACACATATACACACTCACATGCTTTTTGCATTTGGGAATGCCAAACATCTGATCTGCATGTCTTTGGACTGTGGAAGGAAACCGGAAACCCACCAAGCGCAGGGAGAACACGCAGGGAACTCCATGCGCACAGACCCGAGGCGGGAATTGAACCCTGATCCTGGAGGTGCATGTCTTTGGACTGTGGGAGGAAACCGGAGTACCCGGAGGAAACCCACCAAGCACGGGGAGAACATGCAAACTCCATGCACACAGAGACGGGAATCGAGCCTGGCCGGGGATCGAACCAGGACCCTGGCGGTGCAAGGCGACAGTGCTAACCACTACACCACCGTGCCGCCCGCTTGAGAAATGTAAATGATATAATGTGTTTTAACCAGAAAAACCTGAGCTCGCCATTAAACTCGGCCTGAGAGTCTAGAAGCAGGCCAATGAGGACGCAGCCCTGTAACACCAACCCACACAGTATGCCTGTGGCAGAAGAACAAACTTAGCCACGAACCGAAAAAAAAAAAAAAAAAAACGTTCTGGCTTTTAAATTTAACAGTCTACCAAATGCTAACAACCACGTACTGTACATTGGGCTAATCATTAGTCAGACAAGCAAGCGATGTATGGGTGTGATTTCAAGACGGAGAAGCAAAGTGAAGAAAGGACATAAAAGACAGGAAGTAAACGAAGAGAGGGGGAAAAAAAAACAGAGGACCACAAAAGCAAAGGTGTGAACAGGTAAATGAGGAAGAGTGGATAGCAAGACAATAGCGAGTTAGCAGGGAAAGGTGTGAGAGATTGATAAGTGAGAATGAGAAACTAATTCTCACTTCATTCGGAGCTGAAAGATTAAGGATGAATACAGATAGAGTGGGTTGAGAGAGAGAGAGAGAGAGAGAACTTGCACTGTGTGCCAGTGAGAGATCTTTGAATGGCTAATACCCTGGAGTAGGAGAGACGATGGCAGGGGATAAATGAGTGATAAAGTAATATAAGGATAGACAGATAAATAGAGATGGGGGAAAAAGTAGCCTCCCGAGATTCTTAATGGAAGGTAATGCCTTGCTCACTCAGGAAAGAAAGACGAGTGATGAGGTTCAGTACTTCTGACTTCTGGTATCATTTCAGGTATCTGAGCGACTCTCTGCTAATTTTCAGTAGAGCACCGGTTCTTTAAATAGAGCCTGTGGAGCATGGTTAAGAGGTCAGTGATTATTATTTTTCTAGTTAAAGTGGTGGAAATCACTCTGATCGATGGCAATTAACAAGGTACTCACTGTATTATTGAGTCCTTATAGTTATTTTGCCTCACTGAACAAAACCTATTATGTAAAATTCACTTTTTAATAATTTTGGACATTCAATTGAGTGTCTAGTCTAGTGCGTGTGTGTATGTGTGTGTGTGTGTGTGTGTGTGTACATGTACAGACCAAAAAAAAAAAAATTCTAATAGTTTTTTTCATCTTTGTATTGTCAATTCTTAAAAATTGGTAATTAGACCTCCCCCGCCCCCCTAATATGACCTCATAAAAGAAGAACCCCCTCCCTCCCCCTCCCTCCTGGAATGTTGCTCAGCTCTGCTCTGTTTGGTAATGGACATTGAAAGAGCACACTGGGAAGAGAGAGGAATTTGTTATTGTAAGAGGAAGGAGAAATGTAAAAAAAAAAAAAAAAAACTTTTTACTTCAGCTGGAGCATTAACAGACACAAGTTGTGGGTAACTCGRCAAAAACAAAAAAACAAGCAAGGAATAAATAGCTCTATGTTCATAACCCAGGTTCTATGAAATGTATTTAAACACTGCCTTGGAGAATAGGGACTTAAGGCAACAACAGCTGTAGGGACTGTGATAGCGTGATTTGGTTGCAGTGCTTTTAGCGGTGGACCGAAAGCAGCAACTTGGAACGGAGTGTTAAATTTGGGTAACAAAAATGTAATTTAAAAAAAAAAAAAAAAGCAAGAGAAAAGATAAGCATAGAGGAAGAGTTTGTCCTGTTGTAAAATGCCTACAGGTCAGCTAACTTTGTGTTTGTTCCCTAATTCAAATTCAGTTTCAACTCTTTGGGTGTTTCTGTGATTAACTAGAAGTGCTTCAGAAATATCAGAAACTCATTATGATATCAGCGTTGACTTACTGTGATTGCTTTGGGTCTCTGGCATCGTTACACGGCTGACGTGTCTTCAGAAAAATGGATTCAATTAAAAGCGTCTTTGACAGAAATGCTCTAAACGCGGTGAAGGAATAGTGTTGTTCTACAGGAGGGCAGAGTCTGATTTTGCCGTAGATGAATCGCGGGCTAGGAAGAGGGAGGCATGTCGGATTCGTGCGTGCGTAATACAGTTTACAAGGTGCAGTGTGTGGTTGAGGAATACATACTGCAGTACACACATGCATGCGCAGAATCTGATAGATGGAAGAGGATTATAGTTATGGGATTACAGCGCAAGCTTTTTCTAGTTGATATGGCTGCATCTTTCTACTTACCCTGTTACAGTTAGTCCTTGTAGCTGTGAGATGCCTTGTATTCTGCTGTCATGGCCTCCTACACTTGCTGCTCTACTTACTGCACTGCTTTGCCCTTTTTCAATACATTTAAATAACAACCAGCTACTGCATGTCAACCTGGGTTGAATACCGCCTGCCCTGTACTCTGGGTCTAAAATGGTTGAGTTTGCATCGTGACCTTGAGCAGCTGTTGAGGTCACGGGAGCAATCAGTGTGCCGGGGACCACATGGATATGAAGGGGAGGAAGGGGAGGAGGGCTGTCTTACCTCTTAGACATCTGTGACACTGTCTGCCTCTGTCTGGAACTGATCCAGATCTTCCACAGCTCTCGCACGACCCCACAACCTCACCTTTTGGCACCATGTAACTGAAAGATGACCTCTCGAAAGCCCTCAATAGTACGTCTGCTAATAGGAGCCGCGCATATGGTTAACTGTGCTTCTGACATGCCACTGCTAGAACTGGCACATGAAATCCTGCTTCGTTTCGAGACTATATCTTAGGAATGAATAAATGCACCGCTCAAGTCCTCCTGACATAAAAATGAATTTATCTTCTTCATAATGCAACAACGACTGAACTCGAGTCCATATTAAGCTCTAAAAATGTACTGAAATCAAGCTAATAAAAAGCCAAGCAACCAGTTTATTGGCGTATGCCCCATAGCTCTACCATGGAACATCAAGCAAATGTATCTCAATTTCGTACAAGAGGGAGCAAACCAAACTCCTAAATCTGTTCCCAAATAAAGGCACTAAAGAAATAAAACCGGCTGAATAAAAACAGCAAGCTGTTAGCGTGTCTCGTGACACTGAGCTAACTACATCTACTGTACCGACTGGAGTCTGCCCTGGGGCACAGTTCAATTAATACTTCACAAAATAAAAGCATGCAGTGTTCCTAATAACCAAAGATAGTAAAGAACTAACCTACGGCAGCAGCTCAAATAACTTACACTGTGGCCTTATGGCCTGATTTTTGCTCTATTATCAACCCATAAGCACAGATTACAAAATCATTAAAATGGCCATACTGTAAACCCTTYTCACACGATGAGGGTTCAGTATTCAGAGCTACCAAATTAGGTGCAAAAAATGATGTTAATACATAGCCGAAAACYAACTTACAGCAACCTTAGAGCAGGATAGGCTGAAGGCTGGAGGGGGTGGACGTACAGGCACCATCCAAGCAAGAAGATGAGGGGGAGGTTTTGCAAGCCATTGGCAAGGCTTCCTGTATCCAACTCATCTCAACCCCTGACTCTGGCGCGGACATATTTCCCCTTCCCTCCTTCCTCCCTCACTCGTTCCCAACTTTGCTGTGGACATCACTCTGCCTCCTTGCCTTGCTGTGGGTGTCCTCCAACCACCCTGTTCTACTGTACCTCAGATGCTGTTGCGCTTTCCTGCTCCATGCAGGGTGTCGCTCTGTCGCCTTGGTCTTCTGAGAGAGTCGCTCTACTGTCACTCCTTTCCTTTGCTTCCTTTGCCTCGTGGTTTAAATTGCTCCTTCATCTTGCTTTACAGGAAACTCCACTCCACCCTTGCTTGGCTAAGCCACCGTGCCACCCCAAAGGAGTATCCATCATCAAAATTCTACATGGAGTGGGAGAAAAAAAAATAACAGGATGTTCWGATCAACTGTGATTTGTCTCCAATTAGTTGAAAGGCCCTCTGTAATATGCAGAAATGGTGTGGCTATTATGGAGTGCGTTGAGCGATTGGAATATGCAAAGAAATTTCTGATGCAAGCAAGAAAGGGGGCGGCACGGTGGTGTAGTGGTTAGCACTGTCGCCTTGCCCCGCCAGGGTCCGGGTTCGATCCCCGGCCAGGCTCGATTCCCGTCTCTGTGTGCATGGAGTTTGCATGTTCTCCCCGTGCTTGGTGGGTTTCCTCCGGGTACTCCGGTTTCCTCCCACAGTCCAAAGACATGTAGGTTAGGCTAATTGACGTTCCGTAGTGTGTGCATGAGTGAGTGTATGTGTGTGTCTGTGCCCTGCGATGGATTGGCACCCTGTCCAGGGTGTACCCTGCCATGTGCCCCAAGTCTCCTGGGATAGAGTCCAGGCCCCCGTGACCCTGAATACAGGATTAAGCGGTATAGATGATGAGTGAGTGAGAGTGAGTGAGCAAGAAAGGGGCTCAGCTCTTGCATAACTTCCAGACTTCCATGTTTTAGCCTATGATGTTTGAAAAGCTGTGCTCTCTTCTCACAAGGTAACATGCATTTCCAAAGTTAAGCCAGTTGTTTCACTGACTAAATTACATTAGCTTCAGGGCCCCAAAAGTTCAATAAAATAATTAGAATTCTTAACTCCCGCTGCAAAACCTTATGTGGAACAAAATATGTTGAGAGCAGCTCAATACTGTAAAAAGTTGCTGCTCAAGCCTTGGTATTAGCCTCAAAATTACACACATTCAAATTTTATAACTAGAAAAGTTTCTAAAGGGCTAAAATGATTTGCTTCAGCTACATGAATGTACAAAGCAACTCGCCATGTTCAAAATGCCAGTCTCGGTATCCTTCAGCAAACAAGCCCGGTCTAGATATGAGAAAATTGGCCAAGTGTGGTAGGGTCATCTTGATGGTCCCATGGCCCAGTGTTCTCAGGGTCCTATGGTCCCCAGATCTATATGGCATACAATGGGAACACGACAAATGGCCCTAGGTTCCCAGAACAMTACAGCATGCTCCTCCCTGTTCTAGGACCTTTGTTCCCAGGGTCCCATGTTACCAAGGTCACATTGTATCAAAATATATGGAGTTGGTCCCCCTTTTGCACTCTTCTTGGAAGGCTGTCCACCAGATGTTGGACACAAAGGTCTGGCTCGCATTTATAGTCCTTTGCCCAAACTGTTGTGACAAAGTTGGAAGCATAACATCGTACAAGATGTCYTGGTRTGCKGAAGCAGTAATATTGCCCTTCACTGGGGATAAGGGACCTGATTGAAACACTTGAATGAAATCAGCAGGKTTTGCCAAATATTTTTGCCCATATACTGTACTGTAGTTTAGATACTCTCTCTAATGAGTCRGTCCTCCAGTCTCATCTCATGTCCTCCATTTGGCCTCCAAAAAACAAGACCAACGTTTTGTGTATTTTGACGATATGATACTGTAACTTTAATTAATGAACATATTTAATGTCGACCCCCAATCTCATGATCTTTGTCTAGTTTTAATTGTGCACAATCTGAATTTCAGCGCGACAGTATAGTTATATTAAATTGTCAAACATTATACTCCTCCACGCTCAAGAAAAATTGCCTTAAGTTAAAGTTGAGACAGGCCTCTCTTTATATATCAAACTCCACCCTGCATGCGTAATTCTCACATAAATGTCTGAAAAGAGCTTAAGTCTGTAGTTATGTCTGAAGCCTGAATACTGATGCATGCAATTTCACTATTAAATCAAGTCTGAATAAGGGCCTGAAACCATAATGTAGGGATTTTTGTTTTTATTTCAAGGAGAAAGGAAAGAAGAAATAGAAACTAAATCAGAATATATTCAAGGAAAAAAACAACACATTTATCTGATATTAGGGAAATGTCATTAGAATTACAAATCAGACTTGTCAACAGCATACTAAAGAGAGAGAGAGAGAGAGAAAGAGAGATGGTAATAGTGAAGGGGCTGTGGGATTAAATACTTGAAGCTTGAATGCTTTTGTGATATGGTGGCGCACGACTGTACACATATCAAGTGGAACAAAAACAAGCAGAAACCTTTTGGTGAGTAACTCTGAGTATAAGTTTAAGGCAAACCTCCCAGAAGTTTTCACACATCCTGAAATTAGAGAGGAAATCTCTATCATTAGGTGTGGTGTGTTCAAGTCAAACCGGGACTTTTGATTCTGCAGAATAACAGAATGAAACAGTTAAAACTCTTGTTATTTCTCTATATAATCCACGGCTACACTACTGCACTTATCTCAGCGGTTCTTTAGTGCTTGGACACCATTAAGGTAGAAAGTTTTCTCAGTATGCCGGAGCCATGATCGGACTGCATGCTGACAGTAACTCCCAGACAGGTTCCTGTAATGTGCATTCGTGAATGAGTGTATGTACAGTTCAGTTAGGGTTTTTTTTTTTCACACTACTTCTGGGCGGTGTTTTAACTTTCTCTGGGCGTTTCTTTCTTTTTTTCACCCTCTGTGTCTTCTTAGACGTTATCAAATCCTTTCAAGCGCTTCCTCATATGGATAAACTTCCCATAGCCCATGTGTACGGGCAGATATTTATGCTTCAACTTTCCTACTCTTTGTTCTCCCTGGACATGATAATGACTTTTTGTTCTTTGATGTAACAGATGCACATGACCCAAATACTCTCAGACTACGCTGTAATAAACTAGAGAACATTCAACACCCATCATGTGGGCGTGTTCGACTGTGCCTTTCTCTACGTCTTTAAGGACGGCAGACGGACCAGGGAACTCACTCTTTATCTTTAAAGGTTATGTTAAAGTCTTCACAAGTGTCTTTTCTGTAAGTTGGCAACAAGTTATCGGACGTTATCAGACGTTCCATGTTTATGGGAATGATTGCGATGGGCTCTGAGCCACCTCGGCTTGGATCGTCATTCACGGACATATAGCCTTCTTTAAAGCGTTTGCACCATTTAAATGTTTTGCTGTGGCTAAAAGTCTCATCACCGCACTGTGCTTGAAGTCTTCTGTAAATATATAAATCATATATACACCCTCGCAAGTCCCGGTTTGTCTTGAACACCTCTTGTGTGGCTGTGCACCCACCCAGGAGCTTTGGGTGGAACTGTTTATGCAATACTCATCACCATAAAGACCCTGCAAAAGCATTGTCAGTAAATAATAATAATAATAATAATTAAAAAATGCATGCATGATGTATGATATTCCATCTCATAAAACAACACCCCAATTAGCGAAGAAGGCAGCAGAAATCGATAACAGGAAAATTAATCAGTCAGAGCAATGTTAATCAGTGAGAACTTTATAGCTGGGCTGTGCTCTACTTATTTTTTATTCAAATTAAAATCATTATTATTGAGGGAAGACAGAAAAGCAATGTAATGTATGATATAATGTAATCTTTGCCTTGCTGAGTCACCCTGGACCTCCTATAAAACTACTTTGCAGTCAGAAGCCGAGTCAGGGTCAGGAGTCGTAAGATTGTAAACACAACTGGCAGGATCTGGCATCATATCAGCGTTGGGGGGAAAAAGAGTGTCAATAAGAAAAACTGATAATATCCTATAAGAGGAAAYATTATTCACAAAGTGATGAGAACTCACAGGATTGGAAACTCACTGGATGCGACTACATCCAGTTGGCTAAAGGTTGGACTTTCGGGCAATTGATAAATATCATGTAGTCTGATGATGATTTTCCGATTGACCCTATTCCAGAGCGATGTCAGGTTAAAAAGGGAAGCGCATAAAGCGATGCACCCATCATGCAAAGTGTGCACTGTACAAGCCTCTGGAGAGAGTGTTATGATTTGGGGTTGCTTGGCCAGGTCTAGGATATTKGCAATAAAATTTAGAGAGCTGACGACCTGAATGTACTGGATGACCAGATTAACACATCTGGAGTTTTTTCTTCCCTGATGGCAGAGGCATATTCAAAGATTGTGAAAGTGTGCCTCTGGAAGCATGAGCAATCAGTTTCAGGACATGGATCATGGACACTACGTTGAGCGCCAAAATCAAAGCTAAAGGGAATGGGATGGTCGAATAAGTAATTTGTGTGATTTTTTTATTTTATTTGAAATTCCAGATCTCCTTTTCTAATCAGGAAGAGAGAAAGCGAAAGTGCACAAGCACTGGCTAAGTTTGCTGACAAGTTTGCTCTGTTGTTGTGGTTGTTGATATACCGTTTATGATCTTGCAGAATGAGCATGGTTGCACAGTGCTATCGGGTGACGCACGGGAAATGCTGCTTGATCAGTCGCAGCAAGATCTACCCGGCAGACGGAAGATAAAAGACATGCTCATGTTGAGAGGTTTTTTTTTACCCTTTCATCTGTGACAGTCACTGTGATGTGCACAGGAAAGTTATTTTATTCTCATAATTCTGTAATACTGAGCAATCGCGAGTCGTAAAACACTTACTTGTATTTGGATGTAACTACACAATTGATGTCAGCGCTATTTAGTATTACGTACTACTTAAAATGACATTTTTCAACCAGAGGGGGCATTGTAGAATCCTTTTTACACTATAGTACACTATAATATAATATAGTATTGTATATACATTAGCCCCCCTCAAAAAAAAAATCATACACTATGAGATTTAATTCGATCACCTTTAGCTTTGTTAAAAGCACACAATGTGATGTCCACAATGTGACGTCCTGAGAGTATGATTGTTCACTCCTTCCACTCTTCCACAATTTGAGTCCTATAATATGTCTCTGCCATCAGGGAAGAAAAACTCCATAGATGTGATAACCTGGTCGTTCAGTACATTCAGGTTGTCAGCTGACTTTATTTTATGATGGTGACGAGCCTAGACCTAAAGCAACCCCAGATCATAACACTGCCTCCTGGGACACTATGCATGACGGGTGCATCGCTTCATGCACTTCACTTCTTACCCTGATGCACCGTCATGTTGGAATAGGGTCAATCTGAACTCATCAGACCACACAACATTTTACATTGATCCAAAGTCCAAACGTTATGCTTCCTAGAAAATTTTCATCTTTATTTTTATTAGTCTCACTAGCAAGTGGTTTCCTATTGGCACACACTGTTTAGTGTTCTCACTGCATTGTGTGTGTGTGTGTGTGTGTGTGTGTGTGTGTGTATGGAAATGCCGTTAGTTTCACTATTAAACATACATAACTATGATTCTTACTGTTGAAGTGCTTAAGTGATCTCCATTCATGACTTATTCACAACCACATTTCTTCTGCAAAGTTGACTGTTCTGCAGCATCCTCGCGGATTTTAATAACGTGTTAAAGAGTTCTTTTCATTTTGAAAGAATTTCACATTTCATTTCACAGTTCATTTCAAGAGTCATTTTGAATGTCCTTAGTTGTTGTCTTTGCTTGCCCAATAATYTGACTCTTCTTTTCTTTTCTTTTTTTGGCCAGGCGGTGTACTATACACCAAGCTTTACTGATCCATCGATTCAGGGTGTTTCTGCGATGTACTGTACATCAGCAGATACATAATGAACCTTGGCGCTTGAGTATCATTTTGCTAACATCCCTGTATCCTGGGTTTTAAAAATCGATGTGAAGGAGCAGCCAAAACAAAGTTTGCTTTGAGCCTGTTAGCACAAACGACACCTCTGTTCATTTTGGCTCCCAGCAACATATTATGAACCTTACACCGTGGCTCGGTTGTGAGCAAGAGAAGAGCAAATAAGACGCGTTGAATGGGTTTACATCAGAAAATGACACATCAGTTTGCCTTGAGGGAACTGAGAATGAATATCAAGCAGAGCCAGCTAAATCCCATTGATCTGTGTCTGTTACACAGTACAAGTCCTATAGAAACATCGCTTTCTTCCACATCAGAGGCAGTGGAGATAAGAACTGGAGGCTAATAAAATAAGAGCGTAGTTAAACCAGAAACCGAGTCAAATATTTTTTAAATGGAATGACTGGGTGTCATTATTCTGTCTCTTTCGTGTTGAGGCTTTTGTCAGTTCCCGAAAGCTTTTAGTGGATGGAAATATTAAAATTCCATCACTAACCTTGTTCGATCGGGATTCATTCGGGCTTGAAAATATCTCGCTGTTCGCCTGCACTCTACAGGCTTGCCCTTGAAAGGTAAAAAAAAAAAAAAAAAGATAAACACAGAGGGAGAGATTGAAGATTGAAGTAGATATGTTTTTCTGACAGGTTTTTCCTGCTTGTGGAGGAGAGAGAGAGAGAAAAAAAAAAGAAAAACGCGTCGTACAAGAACAAGAAAAGAACAAGTTTTCGACTCATGATGCAACCTTGATTCAGTGCATAAAAAGGTTACGGTATTATTAGCATGAGAGACCAAAGAAACGTGCAATATGTAGGCTTGTGAAGACCCACACACACACACACACACACACACACACACACATGCGTTTACCCATAAGGGAATAGAGTCCAAAATTCCTTTTTTTTCCCCCCCCTTGCAAAATGTCAGCCGTGGTTTCCGAAAAGATCTGATAGCTTTTTGATGTCGAGAGTTACTGATGCAGAAAGAGAAGAAAAGCCTCTCTAGATGGGTATCAGGTATAATTTCTTCAAATGTCTTTGCACACTCGTCACATCCTCCTGGCACCTCGGATGCTTATAAGACACTTAGCGCTAGAAAAGCTACTTTGCAACGGTAATGCGCTAAGCTACAAGCCACTCATCGTTTAAAACAGCTAAGCTGCAGGCGAAAAAAATAAAGAAATAAATAAAATCCTTATAAAAGACACTTCATGGTACTAAGAAAAGTTGTGTAGCAAACTACACTGAAGCTCCTGTGACACTTTTAGACACATTTTTTTTTTTTATCACATGGCTAGTTTATAGCATAAAATACAGTACATGCTAAATGCCTGCTAAGTTCAGGGTGTGAAAAAATAAATCATTTCTGTGGTATATTTTTATTTGTAAAACCACTTGTAAAGCAGTTTGGAAGCAGTTAAGCAAAAGATACAATTAGAACTCACTCCACTTATCCTGCACTGGTACTGTATGTTTCTAGAATGATCTAGCGCTAACTGTAACATGATACTGTAATCGCTATATCAGAGAGTTAAACAGTAACTTGTGCTGTATTATGAATAAAAATGCTTGTTCTTATAGCTGAAATTTTATTTATTTTTATGTGTATACAAATTCTTGTATAATGTTTCAGACGCTAACTGAAACATTATACAATTTTTTTTTTCCACACCAAACAGCTACAGGTCGATGACATAGCTATAGGCTATTTTGAATATTGCTAAGCTGCTACAAATATACCTAATAGAATAGTAACGTTGACACTAAAACAAACATCTACAGTACGTATCCTGGTAGCTTAAAAAAGTCACAAGATATATGCAGTGATAAAAATGTCATCTGTTCCAAAGACAATTTCTTCAGGCAAGAATTCGCACTACGAGCCGCATACTACAGTATATACTCACTAGAATCATATTTTTGCATATAAAAACAATCAAGACAGAGAGAAAAGATATGTAAGTGAAGTAAAACATGACAAAATAGACATTAAATCTCACTTAACCTTACTTTATGATTCCTTTTGGCACGGGCCTCTTTAATAACGGACCTGGAAGTGGCTCTTGCTTCTTGCTACCGTCCTCGCTAACATTCTTGTGAGCCATGGAGCTACAGTATGTCTTCACTACACCTTGCACAAAATGCAAAAACAAAACTCACAAAAATATGTAAACTCGCTTCACTTGGCTTTCCACTAACGCAAACAAATTTTGAACGTCTCCGGGACTCGGTACATTCGCTCGTATACCGAAAACATTTTGTATGCTGGGGAGAATTTCTTGAATTTTCTTAAAGCAAAATTTGTGAGGTGGGGAGTTTGTATGGTGAGGTACCTCTGGATTAGGGCAATTACTTTTTCACATCGGGCCAGTTCGATTTGGACAACTTGTTTTTTTTCTTAATAACTCAAATCATCATTTCAAAAACAGCATTTTGTATTTCCTCGGGTTATCTTATATAGAAAAATACTTTTCTCACAGTATTGTATAACAACGTTTGTACAAAAAAAAATAGCATCAAACTTTTGCACGGCATTTTATCAGACTAATCCTTTAACTGTTTAATCTTGTCATTCTCTGATTGCCTTGTGCTCCATATTATATGCTAAAGTTAGCATTTCGTTTTCAGCAGTCCTGTATGTGGACATTAGAGGTTTCAAAATCGATCATCTTCTGATCAAAGCCAGCTTATCTCTCGCAATATTGTAGACAGAGGACTTGGCTTTAAATGATTCATTTATTTTCAGATATTAAACCAAGGCCAGTCTGAAAGTTAACAAAATCTCAGTGAAAAAAAGGACAAAACAAGGAATTCATCAGCATTATAGGCACATGCTCTCTSTCTCGCTCTCGCTCTCTCTCTCTCTCTCTCTTTTAATATATTTCATTCTTGCTCTCTCGCCTGCTTCAATTGATGCTCTTTTCTTCTGTGTAATGTTACAAATGCCTGGATTACTAATATTTTTAATATACATTTTAAAAACAGTCACAGCATACCTTGGATAAAGTAGAATTATAAGATGATGACTTCGTATCATTAAAACGCATTTTGCAAAATTCTTAAGATTTGTACCTTTTCTCCACGCTGACTCTTCGTCTTCTTGATTTGCATTAAGCACTCCATGAGGGAAAAACAGTTGTGTTTCCCCAAGTCATTTCTGCACTTGAGCTATGCTGCTGGTCTCACAACAGGGAGCGCCTTTCACTTTGTCTGGGTTTTTAACTTTGTGAATATTTGTAGAAAGTATTGCTCCCTTTCCCCCCCTGTGTGTGGCAATAAAGAACTCAGAGTCAGCTTTCTTCTCTCTCGTGCCTTTGGTGTGGGACGGCCTTCCCCGGAGCACTGCGGCAGGAAAGGTAAAAGAAGAGCAAAGGAAGGTTTATTTACACATCAGTGTCAAGCGAGGGAGCAAGTTACCTAGAATAATAATGCATGCAGATTTGCATAAAGTTTTATGTTTCCAAGTGTATGCGAGTTTTTTAATAGCTGGTCACACAGCTATTTTTATGACAAGTAAATCTGTATTTTTGTTGCGTGCTTTAAATGTAATTGACTGTATTTTATGGTGGCTCTAAAGTCCAGATCACCAACAAATCAAATACAGAACAGCAAAAGCGAAAAACCCAACATTAACTAGGTTCTTACTGAACTTCTCATGGTTTGTATCCAATCAGAAATGTACTTGTGGTGTTCAGCCGGAGCTTACYCACTTCGTTTTAAGTTCACGTTATTGCGTTTTTCAATTTCAATTGCTCTTGTGGTTTATATATATATATTTTTTGCACTTTATGCCACTGTCAAGCTGTAGTATTTGGAGGATTGGGTGTGGTCTAAACCTGAATGCAGCACTGTATTGTCTGCGAATTTTGGCTCTGAAAGTTCCTCATCCGAAGCAACACTACAAGGTGTTTTTTTTTTATTTCACTATACAGTGGAACCTTGGATTACGAGCATAATTCGTTCCGGAAGTCAAGTCAAGTCAAGTCAAGTCAATTTTATTTATATAGCGCTTTTAACAATTGACATTGTCGCAAAGCAGCTTTACACAATAAAAAGAAGTAAGTTTTTATGCAATGTGTATGAATCAAAATGATAAGATTGTCCCTGATGAGCAAGCCGAGGGCGACGGTGGCAAGGAAAAAGATGGTAATAGGAAGAAACCTTGAGAGGAACCAGACTCAACAGGGAACCCATCCTCATCTGGGTGACAACGGATAGCAGAGATTGATCAGCATAATAATGTGATCAGCATAATAATGTGAAGTGGGCTCGTGTTCCAAAACACTCGTAAACCAAATCATCATTTCCCATAAGAAATAATGAAAACTCAACTGAAAACTGGCGTGAGCGCATACTAAGGGAATCACTGCTGTAAAGTAAAAAAAACAAAAAAAAACAAAACAAATTGAAACCTTTGAAAAGAATTGCGACAGAGCAGAGTTTCTGTGTGTTTGTGAAGCCTGGGGAGGTGAGAGAGTGACGCTYGGTGTCAAAACAAGAGTCGCATACGTGATACATGATACTCGGCGCTCGTAAACTAATACTTGCTTGGTTTCTGATTAAAAATGTATTCAAAATCTTTGCTCGGTTTGCGGAACACTCGTAAACCACGTTACTCGCAATCCGAGGTTCCACTGTATTTATTTCATTATCCATCCATCCATCAATTGCACTTATCCTGTATTGGGTCTCAGTATACAGTACATGGAGCCTTTCCCAGGATACTTAGCGTGGTACATCTAGGTTGGTGTGCCAACCCAAGCACACAGTCTCACACACACACACACACACACACACACACACACACACACACACACACACACACACACAGTCATACAATATGAGAAATAGAATATGGAAACAGCAGTTAGTCTGTTTTTAGCTTGGGGAAGGAAACCCATCAACACCAACATACAAACTCCATACACACAGGCCTGGAGGTGAGATTTGAACCCGCAATCCTGGAGGTGAAAGGCATCTGTGGCTAACCACTACGACACCTTAATTAAATATCTCAAGGCTCTTGAGGCTCTGTGTGTCAAACTGCTCCAACACCGACCAGGCTTTTTTTTTCAAATGAGTTCCCTTCTCCCATCATGCCTGTTCTGGCATGATGATGCCCCTGTGCACAATGCTGAGTTTAACAAAAATCTAACACCTAGAACTCGAGTGTCCTGTACAGAGCCCTGACCTCAACCCCGCTGAACAACTATAGAATGAACAGGAACACCCAAGGCCTCCATCATGAATGAGGATCAAATACATGATCACACTAAGGGCATTTTCACATTAGGGGCCCCAGGATTGTTTCCGAGAACACTCGACCCCAAAGTCAAATGTTCATTTTGATCAGTGAGAACATAATCATTCTGCACTTGGGAACCATGCCCGAGTCCGCTGGAATAGGTAGTCTCGAGAATGATTTGGCATACTCAGACACGAATCAAATCGGATATGGAGGCCGATCGTACCGGAAATGTGAAACGTGTGTGATGTCGTCATTGCCGTTAGCACTTAGTATGCGCCAATCTCATCCTCTAACATACGCAGTTCAGGCTAATAAAGWAGGAACGCACGCAAGAACATTTTTTACAAAGTGTAATGATTGACTTCCACATTCTTTTCTTCTCTAATACGCCTATCTCATCTATGCGGTTTGACTCACGGTGTTCCGCGAAGTTCTGCAATTTCCGCAAGCATCCGCGAGGACCGCCAATAATTGCAATTTACGAAATGTGAGATAAGTGTTTAATGGTGGCTACCAGAGAACTGCGAAGAATATTAACGTGAATGCTGGCCAGTGGGGGGAGTGGGATGGGGAAGCAATCGTCGCTGGACGAATCCATCGTGCCCAGATCGGGAACGCACCCTAACAGTCTTGTGAATGCTCCAGAATCTAGTGGAAAGCCTTCCCGGACGAGTGCAGCTTATTATGGGGCAAAGACAGACAGGAATGGGATGTTGAAAATGCATACGAGAAAATGTCCATAAACATTTGGCTCTATACCGTAGTTTACCTCTCTGAGGGCTTTGATCCGATTTTTCAGTGGCTTGATTCACTGCCAGTGACAGCTTTTTGGACTTTTTTTTTTTTTTTGCTAAGAAACGGCTGAGCAGTCCAATACTTTCGGTGCCTTAAAAAGGATGGGATTACTTGGAGACGGTGCTGAACTCTTTCCCCAACTTCGATGTCAGCACCCTCAAATTAAAGCATGGACGTGTGGGAAAATATATAATATAAAATATCCTCGTGATAATTACAACGTATTTTGCGTTCCGATGTAGTCGGGATGTTTTTCAGGCGCGTGTTTTATCTGCAGGTCGGCAGGGAGGCAGTGGACGGCGAGACAGAGTGAAAAGGCGATTCGTAATTAAAATTTGCAGTCTCGTTAAGTTGGTGACAGCCTTCAGTGCGCTACAGATCAATGGCAAGGATCTGCCTCCAATACTAATGAAGCAGGAGATCGTTTGAATTTGGGGCCCAGGGAAGGGAAAAATTAATTAAGATATTTATGGCCCCAATTAATCAGTTCAGTGAGATACTCAAGATGTCCGGAGGGTGTAAGAGAAGCTGTGGAAAGAAGTGCCAAATGTTCTAAAGCAATCAGATGTTCTTAAGTCAGCACACACACACACACACACACACTTACACATCAGTTGAAACAGAAACCTATCTGTCATAACAGCACTCTACTAACTGCTCGCTGTCATCGAGTAGCACCCTCCAGACCTGCACTTCTATTTAACGGCCTCGGGAGAATCATGTGCTGAAAGGAGTCTCCCTCTCTCTCTCTCTCTCTCTCTCCACACACCTACACAAGGCTGGGCATGGTAAACATGTTCGGTTGACTTGACAGCATCAATATGCTGGCTCAGTGTTCGCCTCCAGCCAGTTAACCAGGTGTCCTTGTCAGCTCAACAGCCACCTACCAGCAAGTTCTGCCAATAAACTGGGCATGGATTGAACTACTAATCGTGATTGTGCCCTAATGGTGCTGTTAATGCTCTCAGCGTGTACGGTTGCATTTCGAGTGTTACCTGAATAACGAAAGCTCCCGATCGTGTAGAATACATGCGTTGTGTTTACCTTTTGAAATCCCTGCATAAATCTCTGACACGCCGCCGCGAGTTAAGCTCCGGCCTCGATGCGGGCGCTAGGAAAGCCGTCAATGTCACCAGAGCGGCTGAGGAGACGCTGATTGATTGAAGCGAGAGACGGAATACAGAGGGCGAGAGAGGTTAAGGCGAGCGCGTGATTGACACGGAGCTAGCCAAGGATAAGAGATGGAGAGGAGATATAGGACTGCATATTTAAACAATACAGAGAGAAAAGAGTGCGAGAGAGAGAGAGAGAGAGGGGAACAGAATGTAAGATGGCGAGACACAGAGGGACAGGTGGTGAGTGGGTGAGGTGGTGAGAGCGAATCGGAGACGGAGGCCTTTTTAAAAATGCGAGGAGCGATTTTGATTGAGAAGGAAAGTGGAAAAGTGTGTGTGAACATGAGAAGAAGAAAAGGAGGGGGGGAGTGAAGAAAGATGGGAGGGGGGGAAGAAGAAACAGATCTTGAGGGAAAGCTGAGATCTCAGTCATGCCTCGATGGATGCCATGACAGGGTCTCACCGCGAGCGCTCGGGTGTCATACGGCACGACAGACGACACGGAACATGGTACAAACACACCCCCGAGCAAAACACGCGTCATATTTCCTAGACACTTAACTTCCTTTGTTACGGTACGTTATTAGGTTGTTTTGTTTTCAATGAATCCGCGATGACAGAACGTCCTTTCCTTTCCGGAGACAGAACGAGAGGATGTTTTAAAATATTTCGCCTGATGTATTGTCCCGGCCTTCGAACAGGGGCAATGCCGATAAATACTGTATCACTTCTCGGTCTCTGCAAATGACTCACCGACACAAATAGCACACACACACACACACACACACACACACGCACGCACACACACACACACACACACACACACACACACACAAATCAGACACTCAGCATGGTAAAAAAGAAACGTACTTTGACAACGCCACAAATTGTGTTATTATTTAAATCGTTGCTGTTTTCTCTTTTCCATTATTCTGTCCATGTGGCAAAACAAATACGTACATTATAATCAGTGGCAGCTGGAGGTGATAACGGACGGTAAGGATCATCCTAAAATCTATCAACAGCTTGAGGACGAGACTATTAGGTCCCGTCGATGGCATAATAAGTATGATGTGGTGCAAGCCATTACGAAACATACACATTTGAAGGCAATCAGATATTTCGTCATTTTTCCAAGGCTGTAATGCTCGAATGACGCGTGTCCCCCGAATGCCAAAACAACACAGCGCAAACAAGCAATCAACAACCGAACACTAAACGCACAAACGTGTCGTCGTCTGTTCTTTTTCACCAGTGTTTAATTTAGGTCTAGTCCACATGTTCAGTACAGAGCAAAAGTTGGACACACCTTCTCATTCAAAAAGGTTGAATTTGTATTATGGCAAGAAAAAAGCAGCTAAGTGAAGAAAAACGAGCGGGCGTCATTACTTTAAGAAATGAAGGTCAGTCAGTTTGAAAAATTGGGAAAAAAACTTTGAAAGTGTCCCCAAGTGCAGTCACAAAAACCATCAAGCGCTACAAAGAAACTGGCTGACATGCGGACCGGCCCAGGAAAGGAAGACCAAGAGTCACCTCTGCTGCGGAGGAGAAGTTCATCCGAGTCACCAGCCTCAGAAATCGGCGGTTAACAGCAGCTCAGATCAGAGAGCAGGTCAATGCCACACAGAGTTCTAGCAGCAGACACATCTCTAGAACAACTGTTAAGAGGAGACTGTGTGAATCAGACCTTCATGCTAGAAKATCTGCTAGGAAACCACTGCTAAGGACAGACAACAAGCAGAAGAGACGCGTTTGGGCTAAAGAACACAAGAAAGAACACAATAAAGAAAACTTTGCTGAATGAGAAGGGGTGTCCAAACTTTTGCTCTGTACTGTACATACTGTACATATGAGTATTTTGTGTTACATGTTGAGCGTTAAACAGACTGCCTGGTCCAGAGCAACTTATTGAAGTGCTTTGAGTTCTCTGTCAAAAACAAGCCCACATGCTGGTTGAGTAGGATCAGGGACTAAAAGCCCGGTTCCCATTTTAACAGATCCTGCTGTGAGTTGCTATGATTTTAAAACTGCGTCTTGCTGTGTCTCCGACACACACTCTGATGTCATTTGCTACAACATAGCTACGAAGCACTAAAGCAGAACTTGCGCAAAAAATACTATTGTGCTACAGTACGTAAAAGCATGGAAAAAACAGACGGTGCCTAAGGAGAGTCTGTGGATCCCCACTGAGAGACCTGGAATGAAGTAGTACAGATGGTATTACGTATATACCGTACATTACCAGTCAAAGGTTTGGACGCACCTTCTAACTCTATGGTGTCTCCTGATTGTATGAAACAATGCTGAAGGCATTCAAAAAAATGCAGAAACCTCCACTGAAGAGTCGATATTGAGATGTTTCTGCTACTTACAGTATGCTCTGTAAAGCTTCATAACGGCTCTRATCGGAGGTGCTGGTTGTTAATTGGTGATTTCTGAGGCTGGTGAATCTAAATGAACTTCTCCTCTGCAGCAGAGCTAACGTTTTGGTCTTCATCGTGGTGCTTGATGGGTTTTGCAAATGCACTTTTGCAGTACTGTTCTTGCAAGAACGATTCCAGAATGGCTGACCTCTGTGTCTTAAAATAACAACTGACTGTTGTTGTTTCATAATTACCTTATGCCATACCGAGTGTTATTTCATAGTTTTGAAAAATCCCAGCATTGATCTAGAATGTAGAAAATAAATCCAAACTTGTGTCCAAACTTTCGACTGGTATTGTATATATTATATAAGAGTTTGACAGCAAAATGCAATAAATGCCATTTCATTTCATTTCATTTCATTTTTTTTCTCTTATTCACAAACTGTACAGCTATATAACCTTATTTTAGAGGCATTTCATATATCAGTGGAGTGAAACTACCTGCAAAACACCAGGCGCTGCTAGTGAACTAGATGCATTCAGTGGATTTCTGGAGAATGACAACGCTAAGAAAACAAGCTTTCAACATCTGTTAGTGCAATGGCAGTCTCACTAGCTGTAACATGTGATTTGGATGTCGTGCGTGTTATTTATATATTTAACAAAGCTATGTGGGAAACTGTAGTATTAGGACTGTGATAAGCAACTTTCAGTTTCACTTCCAAATAGATACGTTTCTATTTCTCTTGCTCCTGCCGTCACTTTGCAGTGATTTTGCTGCATTGGAGAGCGATAATGTAGTTATGGGAATATTAACATATAAAAAAAAATTAAGATTTAAAAGAGGTGCATGTGCTGTGTGTGTAGGTAGCTGTTGCATTTGTTTGTCTGGTTCTGTCTGCTATTATTGTAATCTTATATACTGTAGGGATGACTGAGGGACACATAGTCGGTTGATGATTAAATGGTGTTTATAGGTGTATTGTTCATACAGTACCTGTACTATGATAGGGAGTAAACCCATGTACACATTTGTTTTTCTATTGCTTATGATATTTCTCATGTCTCTAACAATCTTTGCAACTAAAGGGTTTTGTGTGCAATAGAAAAATGCAGCGCTAGACCTAAATTGCTCCTGCTTCTTACTTAATTAAAGCATGTGTCGGCTTTTTAAAATTTATTATTATAACAAATTATTGATACTAAATTGCATACTTAAAAAACACAACCACAGCTGCATGATGATTTTTCCATTGTGAAAAACTGTAGGAGGTGGAATTATAGGTTTTTGCAAAAAAAAACATTAAACAAAACACACACACACACACACACACACACACACACACACACACACACAATTTACTCTGATATAACCAAAACAATTTTGAGATAATAGCATCCTTGTGACTCTAACATAACACACACAAAATATTCTCTATTAATTTGCAGTACTTCATATGCCTCATAAAAAAACTGCTCTTCTTAAAACTGTCACGTCATATTGAGACCCGATTGTCTTCATATGAGGACATGACATTTCCCCCAAATTCATTGTCCATATATCCTTGTACCATCCTCATATGAGGAATGYTGTGTATAATTCTATTGCCAGACTATTTCCTGTTGGAAGACATTAATTTATAGGTACAGTGGAACCTTGGATTACGAGCATAATTCGTTCCGGAAGCGGGCTCGTATTCCAAAAACACTCGTAAACCAAATAGACTTTTCCCATAAGAAATAATGAAAACCCAAATTATTCGTTCTACAGCCCAAAACAATAAATACATAGAAATAATTAATACAACATATAAAGTAAAAATAAAACAAATTAACCTGCACTTAACATTTAAAAAAAGTAAAAAGTAAATCCAGAGAGGTAAGTGTTTCCGTTTGTGCGTGCAGGTGCCGTGTATTTGTATG